>CAJHQP010012424.1:0-12124 GCA_905132765.1 Moricandia arvensis
GATGAAATTGATTTTCATTAAGATGACAAATTTATTGTTATTCAATACTTGATTTTTAAATTTCTTTAAATTCAGTGTTATTGAATTTTACATTTCATATTTTTTATGAAATTACTATATTTAAGGTTGTGGGGTTAGAAGAATAAGTTTAAAATTCAACAATCCTTTTAAAATCTTCTAGTGCATAATACACTTTCTATAATCTTAAATGTTACATGTTGGGTGTAACTATGAGTTTGAAAGGTATTTGGCATTAGAATTGACAATGTACTGAATTATTCAAAATATTATTTTAAAATTTCATTTTTTTTTGGACAGATAAATTAATTTTTTTGTTTTTGGACAGATTACCAAATTTCATTTTAAATTCTAGTATATTGGACTTTATATTTCATTAAAACATTTTTGAAATCGTTAGGTATTGAAAATATTTTAGGTTGTGTATTTAGAAGTTTTTTAGTGATTTTAGAGTGTTGAATTTTTTTTTAGTTAACAAAAATCAATAAACAATCTCATAGTTTTAATTTAGATGAAATTTTAGAGGATTTTATAGCCGATATTCGAATTTCAATTCTCCAAAATATTTAAAGAATTCATTAAAAATCAATCACTCAAATGCTTCTACTCTCTAGTAGTGGTTGAATGACATCGGTTTTCAGCACATATTCTAAATCTGTAGAGGATTCTGGCTAATCAGTTATCAAAGATTCCAAAATATATGGATATAGGTACTGATTTATTTGATCTAAGATCTCTTCTTATCTTGTTATTCGTTTTTTCTTCTTCTTCATCTCGGTGTTGTCTTTGTTTCTGAATTTGAGTAACAATTGTTGATGTGTTTCGCTTCGTTTAATACTTTATATAAATGTGACGTTGCAAAACTTGTGTGCATATTGGATAGTTCTTTTACAGTACTTTTTATTTGTTTGGCCTAAAGGTTTTATAGACATGAAGATAAACGTGACCTAAAGTAACCTAAAGTATTCGTCATCAAATCCATATTACAAACATTCATTTCATTAACTTCATATCTTGGTTGCTCTTCTGGTTTTGGCTCAATGAACACGAGTTGCTCTGGATTTAGAGAGAAGCAAGTTTTGCGCTGCTTGTAGTTTCTTCTAACTAATTAATTTTAAAACTAAAATGCTTTATTATTTTATCAATTGTTAAAATGTGACAGTAAGAATACTTATTGTTTATTAATAGCAAACTTTCTAGAAATCTTCTATGAAAAATTCAAATTTACATAAAATTTCAGTCGAATGCAAGACTAACTTCACTTTTACGGAAACTTCTCGAAAAGTCTACTCGACTTTTTCTGGTTAAAAAGAAAAGGTAAGAAAACTTGTTAGAGAAATATTTTATGAAAACTCACAAAATAGTAAATTTAAGAACTAACCTATACAATGACCAAAAATTTCTCGGTGGAATAAACTTCTCTTCTACGCAACTAGATTTGAAAATTTCGAATATCAAGATAGATCATGTGAGAGTTTGTGCTTAGTTCCTCCAAAAACCCTTACATCTTAATAAAAGAAACTCACTCGTCATTCACCAAGAATCATGAACATGAGCAACTCCAGTGGAAATCTAGTTTTGAAATTGAAAAGTTTGAGTTTTGGATGAAATAAGAAACAAAATGAAAGAAATCATGGTGTTTGTGTGTAAGAAATGGGATAAGAAGAAGTAGATGTCGATTTTTAATACATTTAGAGCATGGGGGTGTAATAATGACAATGACATTTTTTTGAATATGTGATGAAGACGAGGATAGTTGAGTAAAAACTCTCTATTTCAGAGAAAAAGAAAAAAAATAGGTATTTTTGTAAATAATTTCAACTTTTAGGATGAATAGACCAAACAAAAAATTCAACAAAGAATGGTGAGTTTTGTGTTTGACCACAAATTTTAGATTATATTTGAAAGAATACCAATTAGAAACTTAGAGAGCAAAATACGTTTGAGGCAAATATATGTTTTACGATTTGTACCAATGTTCTAAAAATTGCTAGGCAATGTTAAACGTTTTATAATAAGATTATTGTTTAGGCGGACGCTTAGGCCGATATTTTGAACGTCTGGATCATTTTTTTAAAAAAAAAATCAAGTTTTTTTAAAAATCGCTTCGCTTATACCCGATTTGCCGACTATACAACACTTGCCTAGACTGATTTTTGGAACAATGGTTTGTACATTGATTATTTGACAAACTTTTGGATCCTTAATTATACAGTCTTAAACCCCATTTTTCCTCTTTGGATTATCTACTATGGGCTTGATTGGCAAAGCATGTGCCAGAAACATCATGTCTCTTATTATCCAATCAACAACTATTAAAAATATTTAGAAAAAATATTTACAAAATGTTAATGCTCTCCAAATACTCTTTGCTAAATATTTTTATATGGAATTTTTGGTAAAATATTTGAATTCTGAATATCTTAAAATTAAAAAGAATATATATAATTTATTTATTTTATTTAATAATATCAAAAAGTTATGTTTATATCTAATATTGAAATTTAAAGTTCAAATATTTTTAATTTTAAAAATAATAATAATATATCACTTAACTATAATTTAATTTATATAACTAAATTTTTTTCATTATTTCAATATAAAATAAAAAATAATATCTATTATAAAAGATAATATATATTTATAGAGAAATATCTTAAGATAGAATTTAAAAGTTTTTATATCCAAAATAGCATTTAAAGAAAAAAAATAACTAAAATATACTTTACTAAATGGTGTATATATATATATATATATATTGGGTCAACTAAGTTAGACTTAGGGTTTAGAGTTATGAGGTGGAGTTTCGGAAGTCAGGTCTAAAATTTTTTAAAAAAAAGTTTATTTTGGTCATTTTTTCTTGAGGTCTATTTTTGTGACAAATTTTTAATATATCTATTGAGAGATTTTTCATATTTTCTACTTTTGATTATTTTAAATATGAATCATTTATTGTTCTACTAATCACTTTATTAAAATATTAATGAAAATATACAGCTCCTGCAGTATATTGTTTATCTAGCATACTGTTATTACTTTATCATCGTTTCTACCAACCAAGGTTTAAAGGCACTTTTCCCAATTTAAACCTATTATTCCTTGTAAAAAAAATTCCTTATATTTTACTAAGAGCATGAGTAACCCCAATTTCTTAACTAGAGTTCTTAATTTTTTTTTTTACACTTTTTCCGGTAAGAACCGGCTCTTATAACTCTTATTTAAGAGTCGGTTCTTAACTTTTCTTAATTTAAAACTAAAAATGTTAAGAATCGACTCTTAGCCGAAGCTAAGAATCTCAGTTAAGAAACTGGGATTAATGATGGTATGCACTGAAATTTAAGTCACTTAGACCAGGATTATCTTTGTTACTTAAGTGGGTTTTTAAAGAAAATCACCCATTTAATTAAATGTAAACTAAAATTAAATACCTATTACCGATCCTTATCTAAGGTTTTTGGTGACCGAATTTAAAGGGGTTTTGTAAACACGTGTCAGCTCACCAGAAGAAGTACTTTTTTTTCTTTTTTCTTTTCTCTCCTCTTCTTTGCGGTTTCTGGTTGTCTTCTCGTATTCTTCGTTTCCTTTACGTCTCGTTTCGATCGACACACGAAGGACGACGAGTCTGTCGAAACCTCCCGACCACCATGCAGCAGCTCCATCTCTTTTGTGGTGATACCATTCTCATCAAGGTTGGGTCTTTTTCTTTCTTTTCACTCCATTGAAAGGTATTTTATTTGGGGTTTTGTAGATAATTTGAATGCTTATTTGGTCGTGTAGTGTGATCTGAAATCTCGCTATATCATCTTCTAATTTGTTCATATTGACTTATGACGGTAGTATTGAGTTATTTCCATTGATTTGCTATGAATATGCAGAGACTTGTGTATTGATTATACGGGTTATTTGGTCATTGTTATGAATATGCTTTTGATTTGGTTTTTGTAATGAATCTGCTTTTGTTTTGGTTATTTGTGAATGCTAATTGATAAATTATGTGAGGAGCCAAAGAAAGATCAAAATGAGGAGCCAATTACTACTTGCGACTCTCGGTTAGTAATTTTCTTGGTTGTTTATTAATTGCTTTCGTCTGTATAGTACTTAGGTTAATAAATGTTTGTTAGAGTTAGGTTATGGTTGTGATGAATGCTTCTGGTTAATGACAGTGATGAATGCTTGTGTTAGATATATGGTTTTGATGAATGCGTGTTAGGACTGTGGTAGATAATAAATTTTTTAGATACAAGTCTAATCATCTCTACTCAAATAAAATCACAGAGTAAAGGGAATTAAAAGCCAACTAACACGATCTTGTTCTCCTTTCTTGTATTAAAACCACACCTTTCTCCATTTCTCTTCATCTTCAAACACATTTCTTCTTGAAACACATCTCTTCTTCTTCCTCTCTTCTCTCACATATTAGGATATGGATTCTATGAATCCATTTATTCCATTTAGTGAGACATCCAGTTTTGTTAACCTTTTGAATAGTCAACAACTCCCTACTGAAGCTTCGAGCTACTGTGAAGACTCACCTACAGCGCAGAGAGAAAGAAAGAAGTGGACAGTCACAGATGATCTAGTGCTCATTAGCGCATGGTTAAACACGAGCAAGGACCCTGTGGTTAGCAACGAGCAGAAAGCATGTACTTTCTGGAAACGCATTGCATCCTACTTTGCAGCAAGTCCAAAGGTGGCAAAAGGTGAAACGCGAGAGGTCATTCAGTGTAAGCAAAGGTGGCAGAAGATGAACGATCTTGTATCCAAGTTTTGTGGAGCCTATGCGGCTGCAACAAGACAGAGAACAAGTGGTCAAAATGAGGCTGATACTGTAAAACTGGCACATGAAATCTTCTACAACGATCATAAGATTAAGATTAAATTTAATCTTCACCATGCTTGGGAGGAGCTGAGGAATGACCAGAAATGGTGTGAAGTTGCTAGTGGTAAGAAGAGAAAATGTGATGATGGAGCACAATCAGAGAGTTCTCAAGCAACTTCCAATCTCGGTGATGAACCAACTAAACGTCCTCCTGGTGTTAAGGCAGCGAAAAGAGCCTCTGGTAAGAGAAGCAACGCAGATCACCAGTATGCCTTTGAGTTTCAGACCATGTGGTCTTTCAAAGAGAGAGACTTGGCAGCGAAGGAGAGACATCGAAGATGGGTTTGCTTGACAGTCTCATCTCCAAAAAAGATCCACTCTCTGAATATGAAGAAGCACTAAAGAAGAAACTAATTACAGAGATGTTGGGTTAATCAGTCTCTGTGTCATATTTTAAAACGAGTGTGTTTGGTTTAATAAGTGTCTTCGGTTTTATGTTATGTTTCTGCTCTATCTGTTTTAATATTAATGTGAAATATTGTTTGAATGTTAATGTGAAATATTGTGTAAATGTTAATGTGAAATATTGTTTCAATGTTATCTTTTGAGATCACTGATGCTTGAGTTATTTGAGATCACTCATGCATTTACATGTACATGATTGTAGGGCCATTTGAGATCACTGATGCATTTACATGTATATGATTGTAGGACCATGTGTATGAGAGACAAAGACTTCCACGACAACGACGCTGTCCTTATGTGTGCAAGAGAAGTCACGAGATGGTTATTCAAAATAAGGTAGTGGGAGCACTCACGAGTTGTCCTTGTGTATGTGTACTCAAGTCACATTGTGATGTTTGTCTGTATGTGTCACAAGTTGTTTGTAGTATGGTGTCGTGGGTGTATGTTTGGTTTCATTTGTATTTGTTTGTATTTTTCTTGCAATGACTTTTCTATGTTTCTATATAAACTCTCATTCACCATGTTAATCACAAATGTTTCTTCTCTCCTTCTCAACCAACAAAAACACTCTTTCTCATCACAAAGTCTCCTTGATCACAAAGCCATAAACACACTTTTTACAAAACACTTTATATATATGGCATCTTCTTCTCATAATAATTTTGAGGGAGTAGATGATGAAAGTTTTGATCAATTTTTTGATGACTATTTTGATCAAACATTCGAGAATTTTTCCATTAATTATGGTGATCAAGAAGTCGAAAGAAAAAGAAGAAAAAAACGAGTTCATATCGAAAGAAACCGTGAAGAAGGCGATCTACATTTATGGAATGATTATTTCAGTGAAACTCCAACATATCCTGAAAATCTATTCCGACGACGATTTAGAATGAAAAAGTCATTGTTCATGCGTATTGTTGATCGACTCTCCAATGAAATTGAATTCTTTCGACAAAAGAAAGATGCTCTTGGAAGGCATAGTCTCTCTGCACTTCAAAAGTGTACGCAACCATTCGTGTTTTGGCATATGGTTCTGCGGCTGATGCTGTTGACGAATACCTCTGACTCGGTGCAAACTACTACTCGGTTATGTGTGGAACATTTTGTAGAAGAAATAATAAATTTATTCGGTGATGAGTACCTAAGAAGACCAACATCGGCTGATCTTCAACGTCTACTTTATATTGGTGAGCAACGTGGATTTCCTGGGATGATAGGAAGCATCGACTGTATGCATTGGGAGTGGAAGAATTGTCCCAGCGCTTGGAAAGGTCAATATTCACGTGGTTCGGGAAAACCAACAATCGTTTTAGAGGCGGTTGCTTAGTATGATCTATGGATATGGCATGCGTTTTTTGGACCTCCAGATACCTTAAATAATATCAATGTTCTTGATCGCTCACATGTTTTTGATGACATAATAGAAGGTAAAGCTCCGCCAGTCACTTTCTCCGTCAATGGAAGAGAGTATCATTTGGCTTACTATCTCACAGACGGTATTTACCCGAAATGGATAACTTTTATCCAATCTATTCAATTACCACAAGTGCCGAAAGCGATTTTATTTGCTCAACATCAAGAAGCTGTCCAAAAAGATGTCGAGTGTGCTTTTGAAGTCTTGCAAGCTCGTTTTGCCATTGTTAAAAATCTAGCACTTTTTTGGGATAAAGTCAAAATTGGAAAGATTATGAGAGCATGAATCATACTCCATAATATGATAGTAGAAGACGAACGAGATGGATACACTCAATATGATGTTTCAGAGTTCCAACAAGGAGAAGAAACCAAAAGTTCACATGTCGATCTTAATTTTTCTACAGATATGCCTACAAATATCGCCAATATGATGGGTGTTCGAACTAGAATTCGTGATAGACAAATGCATCAACAACTGAAAGCTGATTTGGTCGAAAATTTATGGAGTAAATTTGGACGTGATGAAGACAACAACTGAGTTCAAAATGTTTCTTTTAAATTAATCTTGTTTATTGTACTAATCTTTATTTTTATGTTTTTTTAATTCTATGTTTTAAATGTTATCTTTTAATATGTTTTATTTAATAAATAAATTTTTTATTTAAAAAGTTACATTTTTTTTAAGAAACCCCATATTTAAAAACTCCCATTGGACCACTCAAAATGAGAGATTCTTAACTAATTCCTTAACCCCCCCCCCCCCCCCCCTAAAGTACATTTATATAATTAAATTAGGGAAGTTAACTCAACTAGTATGAATTTTATTAATTATTATCACAACCATATAAAACTTTTTTTTATTACTACCTTTTTTTAATACCCAGCGTGCCAATTTTTTACGTTGTGAGAAAAAACATATTTACAAGAATGCCATTACTTTTTTGTGCCACGTAGGCAAAAAATCGGGTCCACGTAAGAATGCGGCATAAAACTCAGCCGCAATACGATATGAACTTCGTTACGGCCGAGATATAGGTGCGTTGCGGCTGACTTAAATAATCTAGCTGACTTATGAGAAATAAGCTGAGTTATGAACATAACTCAGTCGATCGTTACGGCTGACTTAAAAAAATCTGGCTGGTTTATGTGATAACGGCTGAGTTACGGTCAGATATTACGACTGACTTATACATCCTTAGGCTGGTTCCTGGAAAATCCGACTGAGTTCTAGTTACCATACGGCTGAGTTAACTATCGCGGCTGGTTAATTGATCGTCGACCGGCCGAGTTATGAGATGTTTTTACAGCTGAGTTATATTTAATCAGCCGTAGTAAAGTGGAGTAACAATAAACTCAGCTGATTTACGGCTGACTTTTTAGCGAAAGATTAATTACTAGAATAGCATTCATTTGCCGGCTGGTTTATTTAACGATACAACTGACTTCTTGCGTTTCATCTTTGTTATGGCTGATTGTTAACAAAAAGTTAATTACTAAAATAGTATTCACGTTTTGACTGACTTACGGTGTATTAAGTGGCTGACTTATTGTGGCTGACTTAAATGTTCGTTTGGTGGCTGAATTACTGATTTTCCATGTCATCATCCATGTCAGCTTTTATTTTCCATGTCATTACTAACTACAACAACGAAATTAGGGTTTATGTTACAGACGCCGCTATCTGTTCTTCACCTTCTTCTCTTTCTCTAAAATCTTATGGATCCAGTAATTATTGTTTCAGGTAACTGGATTAAGAAAAACAGATATGTATTCACACCCGACAGTAGAGGATGTATTGTTCTGCATGCAGATGAGAAAACAACACACGACGAACTCGCAAAGTCAGTACTCGATGATTACGGATTGAATGAGTCGAGCCATCAGATTCAGCTAAGCTACCAGTTCTCGAATAAAGCTTTGAAAACAATGGCTCACGACACGCCACCAGTTTACATCTCCAATACTCGTCAATTGCAAATATTTTTAAGCCTAAGGAAAACCGAAAGATTACGTCTCTGTGTAGAGATTACAGAGAACGAGGATGATGAGATCAGCCGGAAAGACGGAGCGGGAGAGAAGAGTAATATATTATACAGTTTCAGCTCAGAAGCAGAAGTCTCAGAAGTTGAATCTAGATACGATGGTTTTAGTTTGGAGGAGGAACAGAACGACAATGAGAATACCTTCTCTAATATCTTGGACGGAGAAAAACAGAAAGATGTTGGAGAAGATGAAGAAGGCGAAGAAGACAGTGAATTTGATAGCCGATTTGATATGTTCGACGACTCAGATGGTGCGTCATCCGAAGATGATAACTTTAGCTCATATGGTGAGTCTCCAGCACAAGACGAAGATTCACCGACACTACCGCCTAAAAAGAGATCTCAGTCGACTGAAACTTCTTACAATTGGACCGGATCTAAGGGGGATTCAGAGGTTCTAAGGTTGGAGATGTCTTCGCTAAACCTTGCTGTTGGGCAACGATACCAGAGTAAAGCTGAGTTGGAAAGACGACTGAAACTTCTTACAGTGAGAGATCAATTTGATTTTGATGTGGAAGTATCCAATCCAGATTTACTCATTGTTAAATGTTGGGTTGGTGGATGTCTCTGGAGAGTTCGTGCTTCAACACAAGGGGATTCCCCGACATTCTATGTTCGTATTTACGATTCGGAACATACATGTTCTGTAATTGAGCGTTCTAATCGATGTCGACAAGCAACACCAGATATTTTAGGAGAATTGTACAGAAACTTTCTCGGCGACGTTGGTCCGGCCGTTCGACCTACGAGTGTGGGAATAGCTCTCAATAAACAGTTCGGTCTCAAGGTAATTGTTGTAGTATGGCTGACTTATATCAACGTTACAGCTGAGTTATATCTACACTTTGTGGCTGACTTATATTAACGTCCGGTTGTGCTAGTTAAGTGATAGGCTGAGTTATATAAACATCGAACGATGCGGCTGAGTTAGTTGAATTATCTGGCTGGTTTATTTAAACTTCAACGTTTCGGCTGAGTTAGTTAAGTATATGGGCTGGGTTATGTATACGTTACAACTGAGTTATTTAAGCTATCCGACTGAGTTATTTATACGTTCAAGCTGAGTTACTTAAGTGATTTGGCCGAGTTATCATTTGTATTCATTTGGGCAGATGGATTATTGGAAATCATATAAGACTCTGAAATTTGCAAGGGAAATCGATATGGGAACACCTGAGAGTGGTTTTGAAAACTTGCCTTCTTACTTATTCATGATTAGAAGAGCAAATCCTGATACAATAACTCGTCTTCAAATCGATGAGTTTGGAAGATTCTTGTATGTGTTCCTTGCGTTTGGCGCGAGCATAAATGGGTTTCCTTTCATGCGCAAAGTTGTGGTTGTCGATGGTACGTTTCTTAATGGCAAATACAAAGGGACGCTTCTAACAGCACTAGCTTAGGATGGAAACTTTCAGATTTTTCCAATCGCCTTCGGTGTGGTTGATACAGAAAATGACGATTCGTGGAACTGGTTTTTTACGCAACTAAAAGTTTTGATTCCTGACGACAAGGGTCTTGCGATAATCTCAGATAGGCATAACTCGATTGGGAAGGCTATTCGAAATGTGTATCCGTTGGCTTCTCGAGGAATTTGCACGTACCATTTATATAAGAACATTTTGGGACGGTACAAAGGGAAAGATGTATTTCGTCTGGTGAAGAAAGCGGCAAGATGTTTCAGGATGCCTGACTTTAATGCAATGTTCGAGGAGATTGAAGCTATTAATCCTGAGCTTCATGGGTACCTCCAAAGAGCCGATGTCAAACTGTGGGCGCGTGTTCATTTCCCAGGCGAAAGGTACAATTTGATGACTACAAACATAGCGAAATCAATGAATTGAGCATTATCAGATGCTAGAGGTCTTAACATTGTTCGACTACTAGAATCGATACGGGTTATGATGACCAGATGGTTTGCTGAACGGAGAGAGGATGCTGAATCGCAGCGAACCATGCTTACAGGTGTTGTAGAGAAACTACTACTTGTAAGTCAGCCGTACTTATTAAATAAGTCAGCCGTTTCATTTAGTAAGTCAGCCTAAGTAGATATCATAACTCAGCCGTATTAATGATAAGTCATCCTAAATAGATTTCATAAGTAAGCCGTATCAATGATAAGTCAGCCTAAATAGATGTCATAAGTCAGCCTTATATTTTAGTAAGTCAACCTAAGTAGATTTCATAACTCAGTCTCTAATGTTTTTCATTGTTCATTTTTTATTTATAATAGGGTCGTGTTACTACCGCGAGACTGTTGACTGTACAAAGAATCGATACTCATCAAACCGAAGTTACATATGGTGAGTCTTTGCATGTTGTTAACTTGGAAAGGAGAAAGTGCACATGCCGCCGTTTCCAGCTGGAGAGATTACCATGTTCGCATGCAATTGCAGCTGCGGAGTCTAGGAATGTTTGTCGTATATCCCTGTGCAGTCATTACTATACCAGCGCTTATTTGGTGAGCGCATACGCCAATTCAGTTATGCCGGTTGATTCAGCGCTACCAGTTCCAGATAACGTGGTTAACCTAGCATGCTTTCCCCCGTCTATTCGTCTTCAGCCAGGAAGGCCTAAGAAAAATAGGATGAAATCTTCTTTAGAGGTTGCACTTGAAAACAAACGTCCTAGGAAAGAACACACATGTTCTCGTTGTAGACAGAGTGGACATAATGTGAAAACTTGTCTGATTTAAAAGTGTTGTATTGATATGTAGACTATGTTGTATTACAGCTGAGTTATTGATTTTAATGTTTCTAATTACGGCTGAGTTATTGAAATTTAAGACTAAGTTATAGTTCTACTACGGCTGAGTTATAGTCTACTGCGGTTGAGTTAAATAAAAGGCTGAGTTACTAATATATGTGGCTGAGTTAAATAAAAGTGTAAGTTTAATAAAAGGCTGAGTTAGAGTATACTGTGGCCCAGTTAAATAAAAGGCTGAGTATTAATATATTGTGGCTGAGTTAATTAAAAGGCTAAGTTAAGTAAAAGGCTGAGTTAAATAAAAGGCTTAGTTAATAATTTACTGCGGCTGAGTTATTAATATTACAGCGGCTGAGTTACATAAACGCTACGGCTGACTTTCAAAATAACATAACTAAATATCAAACGCAACCTTTCTAAACCCCAAATTTATCATGTACAAATTCTTCAAACATATCCACGAGAGCAAGCCAAACTCTGGTTAGCATCCAATCAGGCTTCTGCCCACCAAGCTCCCAATTCCTCTTCAACACCCGCATTTGATGACGAAATATCGTTCTGGCTACGCGATTAAAATTCTCCCAAACTTCGTAATTATGCTTCGGATCCCAAGTGTTATTACGCTAAAAAAATAAATAAAATAACATAACAAATATTAGAA
>CAJHQP010012425.1:0-12124 GCA_905132765.1 Moricandia arvensis
AGGAGAGAGAGGTGATTATCCACTGATTTATGGAGAGTTTAGATGAAGAACATGGAGAATAGGAGAATCAGGGTGATTATCCACTGATTTATGAGTCCAAATCAAGTGATTTTAACTAAGGCAACTTAGACCTTCTTCTAAATGATGCAAGATATCAATGATGGTTTTAACTAAGGCAAATGCACAAGTGCTCATTCCATTTAACCACAGCAATCAGAATCAATTTAATCAAGCATTTTAAGTATCATTTCGAGAATTTAGAAAGAAATGATGAATGACTTGAATTAATTTGAGTTCAAGTTACTTCCCTTTTGTTTAGATGAGGAGTGACTGGTTTGTCACTTGAATCCCTCACACTCGGCCAGTTGCAACCTCTTCATGGCAACACCAACTTGATGGGAGGTTGTGTGGATCCTTCAGTTTAGTTTCCATCACCTCACCATAGAGGCCGCATTGAACTGAGGTTTCATACACACACAACCAAGACTGCTCTTAACAGCCTCTTTGCATAGACACGCCACTGCCTAGACCCGGTTGAATGATCCTTTGTTGAAGTCCTTGCAAAGGCTTGACAGACCATGGACAATGCATATTAAGACTCCCCCTCAACCTTAACTCCGAGACTAGGGGAGGAGCTAAGCTTGATGAGTGTATGCAGTTCCATGTCCTTAAACCATCAGTCTTAACTAGACTTGATGTCCTAACCCTTGTGAGTTTTGGCTCTCTTCCTTATACCAGGAACTAATGGTGTTTGAATCACCTTAAGAGCCCTCACAAGGTAGTCTCTCATTGTATGATATCCCACTCTACACTTCCTGTAGACTTTGGGACTAACATGTCCAAGTGGTATCATACAATGGCATCAACCTCTCATTGCATACTCAGTCACACTACACTTCCTGTAGTTTGGGGACTGACTCGTCCAGTGTGATATGCAATGGCAATAAACATTTTTCTTGTCACTGTGGTTTGTCACTGTATCACTTCATGTATACCTAACATCACCACAACTCAATGCAACATTAGATCATCCCCTTGGGACCAAACCAAGATCACACATCTGGTTTGATCACCAATGGCTCAACAAAACAAATTCTTGAAATCAGCAAACCACAAGAACAAGACTTAAGCAGACTTAACTTCTCTAGATGCAATGCAAGATTGAAACAATGCACTTGCAACTAGGCTAGATTTTAAATGCACCATATATGAATGCAACAAATGACAGACATATTAAGTAAAATGCCAATGCAACAGATACTAATCACCATTAGCTTAATCAAAACCATAAAACCAGTAGCTTAGACATGCTTCTAAATGCTACTAGAACACAAGAGATTAGCTAAGACAATAGTAAAACAAGATAATATGACTTGGAATGAACCAGAACCAATATGCTTATGCAACTGCAACAAAGCTTCTCAATATTACAATACAAATAGCTGAGACATACTACTCAATACTATAACACAATCATGGTGAGAAAAGCTATGAATGCAACAGACTTGGACAGCAACCATATGAATGTAATAGATTCAATCCGAATGAACTAGCAACTATATGATCTATCCTAAACAACCTAAGCAGAATGCAAGAAATGACTAGACATGTTAATGAACAATAGTTTCATCAAGACCATAGATTCAAGTAGTTTAGACACACTTCTAAATCCTACTTGATATCTCTGATGGATTAACTATGTCATTAACATCCAAGCAACACTGAACTGGATTGAATCACTACCTAGATGCTTATGAATGTAAAGCAGCCTATCAATTCTCATGATGCAAGTAGCAGAGACATTCTACTCAGTTCTACAACACATTCATGGCGATTTGGAGTTATGACAATGCACAAAACAATCCTAAACAACCACTCTGATGCTTATGCAAGATAGACAATCAACACAATGATGCAAAAGCTTAGATAATCTTTTAAATGCTTCAAGACATCTATGATGTATAAGCTACTGCAAAAGCAATCAGATCTCAAAACAATGCAATAAACAAGCCAGGAGATCCTGGGACAAACTTACTCAATGCATAACAAATATAAACACTTATTAAGGGATAGAGGTTTGCTTACAACTAAGGAATCCGGGCTGATTCCTTAAACCTCCATGGACACGCTTCAATGTTTCTTGTTGGGTTTAACCCAACTCTTCTCTAGTCATTACTGCTAAACAGGCAGCTTCATGACACAGCTAATGAGGAACACCTCCATCCTCTTCGGACTTGATGCTTAACCCCCACACGAACCACCAATGCAACCTCTTGATTTTGACCTGGTTTGTCTTCTTCTTGGACTTGCACTAGTGGGAATAAAACAGGTCACTGAGCTTGATGGTACTTCTGGTAGCTCTCTTGAGTTTCTTCCTCCAGTTTGGCTGAGATTTGAGTCCAAACTTGGAATGAGCTCAAGAGAAAACGAAAACCGTGTTCACCATTTCTTTAACTCCAGTGCCTTTGGTCACCAGTCTTCTCTGGACTTAAGTGATGACCACTCCTACTTGTGTGCCTCTTGAACTAGCAGCACACCACTTCCACAGCAGTGTCTTAACGCCACCATCTCTACACACAAGCAATCTCTCCATTGCTTCTCAATGGGCAACGCCTTTTCTTACTTGGTTTGGTTAGACACTGAACATTTTATGTCCCTGTACAGCACTCAAACTCCAGAACAGATTAGGCCACATTTGCATTAGGATCAAACCTTGACTAACCATCAAGTTTGATCACCAATGTCTTAAGCTATGCAACAGATTAAACCAGAGATTATCAAGTTCTAATCTTGGCAAGCAAACTCTCTAAGCACAAGCAAGATCATATCAGATTCAAGACAAGCTACTTAGATAATTTTAAACAACTCCTTAATTTGCATCTGACTTTAATCTAGATGCATTAACTTAAGGCAGTAACAATCCAGTGAATGATGATAGAAAAACACCTTAACAAGTTCTAATCAGTCATGAATGCAATCACTGGAGCAGATATACAATCTAGCACCCTAATACACATTCAAGCAGTGAACAAGGAATGGCCTTTAACATCAAAACACCACACAAAACATTCAAGGATCCTGGGACAGCAACTAGCAAGCTTTATATGGCCCTCAGGACATGAACACACACCACAACACACGGCCATATCAAAAAGTCTCAAGCTTTATACAAGGGAAGGAAGTTATCTTACAGTCAAGGAACCTGGGCTGGTTCCTTGAACCTCCATGGTTAACCGATTCATGAATGGACAGATTTGGGTTGTTGGTTTGGGAACCAACATCTCCTTCTTTGCTTGACCTTCCCCTTGATCCCATCATGCCAAAGACACAACCTTTCTTCATGTTTGATTCGCCACACCAAGATCCAAGTTGAAAGCTTCCTTCTTCAAAGGTTTCTCCTTGGACAGTAGAGAAGAATGGCTTGGACAAGCTTCCACTGGTCTTCTTTCTTCAGGACAAACATGAGAGAGGAGGATGAACTGAGAATAGCTTCTGGACACACCATGGATGAGAAAGTTTTCATCTTGATGAGCTTAAACAACAGGCTGGACAGAAGCTTCTTCATCAGGTTAGAAATGGCATGGGAGTGAGCTTGAGCTTGCGGATGCTATGAACCAGTTTCTGATGAACCTGGCTCTGATACCATGTGAGTTTTACAGAGTATTGGTCGTGTGTGTGTGTTGATCTAACCTTAACAGGTTCTGTCTTGACTTGTATCAAAGTGAGAAGAGATTGATGGAAGAAGTAGATTGCGGATGAGACTAAAAGAATAAGTAGACTAAGGAGAGATTCATGAGACTTAGAGAACCAGAGAATAAGAGACTCAAGAACAAAGGTTTAGAACCCAGAAAAGATTAGGAAGGAGGAGGGGAAACCCCACTCTCTCACTTAATTGTTTACACTCAACATAAGGGGACTTTTATAGGCAATACAAGAAGCAAACATTAACCTATATCTAAGGGCTTATAAAGCTTGAGGGAATGGACGGTTGGGATGAAGTCAGATGGTCTTTACACAGGCTGGAGACAGCCTAGGCGCGCCTAGGAAAGCTTGGCCAGGAATCGGCCACCAATGCACATGAACCTTGCTAATGATCTGTCCAGGTTCATTTCTTCTTCTGGATAAGCATCTTGACAGCATATTCTTCTTATCCATCTCGACTCAAATATCTCCTTGCCTCCTTAGCTTCAAACGGTCACAAGAGATTTGAATTGGTTCGGTTTAAATTGATCAAACCGAAGACAATCCCAAAACTGCTCCATCGCTCGACCGTACGGACCGCCCGTCCGTACACTCAACCCGGATTTTGCACATCGCCCAAACTCTCCCAAAAGTCGAACCAGGAAGTGTTTTGGGTCGACCATGTCCGTACGGTCCGTACAGTCCGTACGGCCGTCCGTACGGTCGACCCTAACTTTGCACATTTCGTCCAATGGCTCCCAAATCTTCCCAAACACTTCCTTCTTGATCATAGGCCCTTCTTGAACCTTGTTCTTGCTCAGCATAAGCTTCTAGACCCTCTTTAGTCCTTGATCAGACTTCTAATGGGTTTTGGCCCTAACTTTGCACATGGCCTTTAGTGGTCCATTTCTCTCTTCAGGTTTAACATAATCACCCTGAATTGAATCAATATCATAGGAGTTATGATGAAGAAGTTATCCACTTTTAACCGAAGTCATCCAGTTTATCCTGTTTGGAGATTTGGCAATTTCTTCTTGATTCTAAAAAACAGAATGAATCACGATGTAAGAAGCTTGAATTGGACTCATAAATCAGTGAATAATCACCCTGAAGTTGAATCAAGATCATAGGAGTTATGATGATGAAGTTATCCCCACTTTTAACCGAAGTGACTTCCAGTTTACCCTTTTTGGAGATTTGACAATTTTTTATTGATTCTAATCAAAAAAGAATGAATAAGATGTAAGAATCTTGATTTGGACACATAAATCAGTGGATAATCACCCTGAAGTTGAATCAAGATCATAGGAGTTATGATGAAGAAGTTATCCCACTTTTAACCGAAGTGATTCCAGTTTACCATGTTTGGAGATTTGGCAATTTCTTCTTGATACTAATAAACCAGAATGAATCACGATGTAAGAAGCTTGATTGGACTCATAAATCAGTGTAGAATCATCCTGAAGTTGAATCAATATCATTGGAGTTATGATGAAGAAGTTATCCCACTTTTAACCGAAGTGATTCCAGTTTGCCCTGTTTGGAGATTTGGCAATTTCTTCTTGATACTAATAAAACCAGAATGAATCACGATGTAAGAATGTTGATTTGGACTCATAAATCAGTGTAGAATCACCCTGAAGTTTAATCAACATCATAGGAGTTTAGATGAAGAAATTATCCCACTTTCAAACGAAGTGATTCCAGCTTACCCTGTTTGGAGATTTGACAATTTCTTCTTGATTCTAATAACATCAGAATGAATCAAGATGTAAGAATCTTTATTTGGACTCATAAATCAGTGTAAAATAACCTGAAGTTGAATCAATATCATAGGAGTTATGATGAAGAAATTATCCCACTTTTAACCGAAGTGATTCCAGTTTGCCCTGTTTGGAGATTTGGCAATTTCTTCTTGATACTAATAAAACCAGAATGAATCACGATGTAAGAAGCTTGATTTGGACTCATAAATCAGTGTAGAATCACCCTGAAGTTGAATCAAGATCATTAGGAGTTATGATGAAGAAGTTATCCCACTTTTAACCGAAGTGATTCCAGTTTGCCCTGTTTGGAGATTTGGCAATTTCTTCTTGATACTAATAAAACCAGAATGAATCACGATGTAAGAAGCTTTATTTGGACTCATAAATCAGTGTAGAATCACCCTGAAGTTGAATCAAGATCATAGGAGTTATGATGAAGAAGTTATCCCACTTTTAACCGAAGTGATTCCAGTTTACCCTGTTTGGAGATTTGGCAATTTCTTCTTGATACTAATAAAACCAGAATGAATCACGATGTAAGAAGCTTGATTTGGACTCATAAATCAGTGTAGAATCACCCTGAAGTTGAATCAAGATCATAGGAGTTATGATGAAGAAGTTATCCCACTTTTAACCGAAGTGATTCCAGTTTACCCCTGTTTGGAGATTTGGCAATTTCTTCTTGATACTAATAAAACCAGAATAAATCACGATGTAGAAGCTTGAATTTGGACTCATAAATCAGTTTAGAATCACCTTGAAGTTGAATCAATATCATAGGAGTTATGATGAAGAAGTTATCTCACTTTTAACCGAAGTGATTCCAGTTTACCCTGTTTGGAGATTTGGCAATTTCTTCTTGATACTAAATAAAACCAGAATGAATCACGATGTAAGAAGTTTGATTTGGACTCATAAATCAGTGTAGAATCATCCTGAAGTTGAATCAATATCATTGGAGTTATGATGAAGAAGTTATACCACTTTTAACCGAAGTGATTCCAGTTTTCCTGTTTGGAGATTTGGGAATTTTCTTCTTGATTCTAATAAAACCAGAATGAATCACGATGTAAGAAGCTTGATTTGGACTCATAAATCAGTGTAGAATCATCCTGAAGTTGAATCAATATCATTGGAGTTATGATGAAGAAGTTATCCCACTTTTTAACCGAAGTGATTCCAGTTTGTCCTGTTTGGAGATTTGGGCAATTTCTTCTTGATACTAATAAAACCAGAATGAATCACGATGTAAGAAGCTTGATTTGGACTCATAAATCAGTGTAGAATCACCCTGAAGTTGAATCAATGATCATTGGAGTTATGATGAAGAAGTTATCCCACTTTTAACTGAAGTGATTCCAGTTTATCCTGTTTGGAGATTTGCAATTTCTTCTTGATACTAATAAAACCAGAATGAATCACGATGTAAGAAGCTTGATTTGGACTCATAAATCAGTGTAGAATCACCCTGAAGTTGATCAAGATCATAGGAGTTATGATGAAGAAGTTATCCCACTTTTAACCGAAGTGATTCCAGTTGTACCCTGTTTGGAGATTTGGCAATTTCTTCTTGATACTAATAAAACCAGAATGAATCACGATGTAAGAAGCTTGATTTGGACTCATAAATCAGTGTCGAATCACCCTGAAGTTGACTCAAGATCATAGGAGTTATGATGAAGAAGTTATCCCACTTTTAACCGAAGTGATTCCAGTTTGCCCTGTTTGGAGATTTGGCAATTTCTTCTTGATACTAATAAAACCAGAATGAATCACGATGTAAGAAGCTTGATTTGGACTCATAAATCAATGTAGAATCACCCTGAAGTTGACTCAAGATCATAGGAGTTATGATGAAGAAGTTATCCCACTTTTAACCGAAGTGATTCCAGTTTGACCCTGTTTGGAGATTTGGCAATTTCTTTTGATACTAATAAAACCAGAATGAATCAATGTAAGAAGCTTGATTTGGACTCATAAATCAGTGTACGAATCACCCTGAAGTTGACTCAAGATCATAGGAGTTATGATGAAGAAGTTATCTACTTTTAACCGAAGTGATTCCAGTTTGCCTGTTTGGAGATTTGAGCAATTTCATTCTTTGATACTAATAAAACCAGAATGAATCACGATGTAAGAAGCTTGATTTGGACTCATAATCAGTGTAGAATCACCCTGAAGTTGAATCAATATCATAGGAGTTATGATGAAGAAAGTTATCCCACTTTTAACCGGAAGTGATTCCAGTTTACCCTGTTTGGAGATTTGGCAATTTCTTCTTGATTCTAATCAAACCAGAATGAATCACGATGTAAGAAGCTTGATTTGGACTCATAAATCAGTGCAGAATCACCTGAAGTTGAATCAATATCATTGGAGTTATGATGAAGAAGTTATCCCACTTTTAACCGAAGTGATTCCAGTGTGCCCTGTTTGGAGATTTGGCAATTTCTTCTTGATACTAATAAAACCAGAATGAATCACGATGTAAGAAGCTTGATTTGGACTCATAAATCAGTGTAGAATAACCCTGAAGTTGAACTCAAGATCATAGGAGTTATGATGAAGAAGTTATCCCACTTTTAACCGAAGTGATTCCAGTTTACCCTGTTTGGAGATTTGGCAATTTCTTCTTGATACTAATAAACCAGAATGAATCACGATGTAAGAAGCTTGATTTGGACTCATAAATCAGTGTAGAATCACCCTGAAGTTGAATCAAGATCATAGGAGTTATGATGAAGAAGTTATCCCACTTTTAACCGAAGTGATTCCAGTTTACCCTGTTTGGAGATTTGGCAATTTCTTCTTGATACTAATAAAACCAGAATGAATCACGATGTAAGAAGCTTGATTTGGACTCATAAATCAGTGTATGAATCACCCTGAAGTTGAATCAAGTCATAGGAGTTATGATGAAGAAGTTATCCCACTTTTAACCGAAGTGATTCCAGTTTGCCCTGTTTGGAGATTTGGCAATTTCTTCTTGATACTAATAAAACCAGAATGAATCACGATGTAAGAAGCTTTATTTGGACTCATAATCAGTGTAGAATCACCCTGAAGTTGAATCAATATCATAGGAGTTATGATGAAGAAGTTATCCCACTTTTAACCGAAGTGATTCCAGTTTGCCCTGTTTGGAGATTTGCAATTTCTTCTTGATACTAAATAAAACCAGAATGAATCACGATGTAAGAAGCTTGATTTGGACTCATAAATCAGTGAGAATCACCCTGAAGTTGAATCAAGATCATAGGAGTTATGATGAAGAAGTTATCCCACTTTTAACCGAAGTGATTCCAGTTTGCCCTGTTTGGAGATTTGCAATTTCTTCTTGATTCTAATAAAACCAGAATGAATCACGATGTAAGAAGCTTGATTTGGACTCATAAATCAGTGTATAATCACCCTGAAGTTGAATCAAGATCATAGGAGTTATGATGAAGAAGTTATCCCACTTTTAACCGAAGTGATTCCAGTTTGCCCTGTTTGGAGATTTGGCAATTTCTTCTTGATACTAATAAAACCAGAATGAATCACGATGTAAGAAGCTTGATTTGGACTCATAAATCAAGTGTAGAATCACCCTGAAGTTGAATCAAGATCATAGGAGTTATGATGAAGAAGTTATCCCACTTTTAACCGAAGTGACTCCAGTTTACCCTGTTTGGAGATTTGGCAATTTCTTCTTGATTCTAATCAAACCAGAATGAATCAAGATGTAAGAATCTGATTTGGACTCATAAATCAGTGAGAATCACCCTGAAGTTGAATCAATATCATAGGAGTTATGATGAAGAAGTTATCCCACTTTTAACGAAGTGATTCCAGTTTACCCTGTTTGGAGATTTGGCAATTTCTTCTTGATACTAATAAAACCAGAATGAATCACGATGTAAGAAGCTTGATTTGACTCATTAATCAAGTGTATGAATCACCCTGAAGTTGAATCAGATCATAGGAGTTATGATGAAGAAGTTATCCCACTTTTAACCGAAGTGATTCCAGTTTACCCTGTTTTGGAGATTTGGCAATTTCTTCTTGATACTAATAAAACCAGAATGAATCACGATGTAAGAAGCTTGATTTGGACTCATAAATCAGTGTAGAATCACCCTGAAGTTGAATCAAGATCATAGGAGTTATGATGAAGAAGTTATCCCACTTTTAACCGAAGTGATTCCAGTTTACCCGTGTTTGGAGATTTGGCAATTTCTTCTTGATACTAATAAAACCAGAATGAATAAGATGTAAGAAGCTTGATTTGGACTCATAAATCAGTGTCGAATCACCCTGAAGTTGAATCAAGATCATAGAGTTATGATGAAGAAGTTATCCACTTTTAACCGAAGTGATCCAGTTTGCCCTGTTTTGGAGATTTGGCAATTTCTTCTTCGATACTAATAAAACCAGATGAATCACGAATGTAAGAAGTTGATTTGGACTCATAAATCAGTGTAGAATCACCCTGAAGTTGAATCAAGATCATAGGAGTTATGATGAAGAAGTTATCCCACTTTAACCGAAGTGATTCCAGTTGCCCTGTTTGGAGATTTGGCAATTTCTTCTTGATACTAAATAAAACCAGAATGAATCACGATGTAAGAAGCTTGATTTGAACTCATAATCAGTGTAGAATCACCCTGAAGTTGATCAATATCATTGGAGTTAGGATGAAGAAGTTATCCCACTTTAACCGAAGTGATCAGTTTGCCTGTTTGGAGATTTGGCAATTTCTTCTTGATACTAATAAAACCAAGAATGAATCACGATGTAAGAAGCTTGATTTGGACTCATAAATCAGTGTACGAATAAAACCTGAAGTTGACTCAAAATCATAGGAGTTATGATGAAGAAGTCATCCCAACTTTTAACCGAAGTTATTCCAGTTTGCCCTGTTTGGAGATTGCAATTTCTTCTTGATACTAATTAAAACAGAATGAATCACGATGTGAGAAGCTTTGATTTGGACCACAAAATCAGTGTATAATCACCTGAAGTTGAAGCAAGATCATAAGAGTTATGATGAAGAAGTTATCCACTTTAACCGAAGTGATTCCAGTTTCCCTTGTTTGGAGATTTGGCAATTTTCTTCTGATACTAATAAAACCAGAATGAATAACGATGTAAGAAGCTTGAGTTTGGACTCATAAGTCAGTGATCGAATCACCCACTGAAGTTGACTCAAAGATCATAGGAGTTATGATGAAGAAGTTATCCCACTTTAACGGAAAGTGAATCCAGTTTGCCCCTGTTTGCCCAGATTGGGAATTTTCTTCTTGATACTAATAAAACCACAATGAATCACCGATCGTAAGTAAGCTTGATGTGGACTAACATTATCCAGTGTTAGATCACCCTGAACGGTTGAATCTAATATCATTGGAGTTATGATGAAGAAGTTATACCCACTTTTAACCGAAGGGATTTCCATGTTTACGCCTGTTTGGGAGATTTGGCAATTTCTTCTTGATGACTATAAAAAGACCGGAATGAATCCACTATGTAAGAAGCCTGGACTTGGAACTCATAATCAGTTTTAGAATCACCCTGAAGTTGAATCAATATCATGGAGTTATGGATGAAGATGTTATTCCACTTTTAACGAAGTGATTCAGTTTGCCCTGGTTTGGAGAATTTGCAATTCTTCTTGATATAATAAACCAGAATGAATCACGATGTAAGAAGCTTTGATTGGACTCATAAATCAGTGAGAATCACCTGAAGTTGAATCAAGATTCATAGAGTTATGATGAGAAGTTATCCCACTTTTAACGAAGTTGATTCCAGTTTACCATGATTGGAGATTTGGCAATTTCTTTCTTGATTCTAATAAAACCAGAATGAATCACGATGTAAGAAGCTTATTTAGGACTCATAAATCAGGGTATAATACCCTGAAGTGAATCAATATCATAGGAGTTATTGATGAAGAAATTATCCCACTTTTAACCGAATGATTCCAGTTTACCCTGTTTGGAGATTTGCAATTTACTTCTTGATACTAATAAAACCAGAATGAATCACTATGTAAGAAGTTATTTGGACTCATAAATCAGTGTAGAATCACCCTGAAGTTGAATCAATATCATAGGAGTTATGATGAAGAAGTTATCCCACTTTTAACCGAAGTGATTCCAGTTTACCCTGTTTGGAGATTTGGCAATTTCTTCTTGATACTAATAAAACCAGAATGAATCACGATGTAAGAAGCTTGATTTGGACTCATAAATCAGTGTAGAATCACCCTGAAGTTGAATCAATATCATAGGAGTTATGATGAAGAAGTTATCCCACTTTTAACCGAAGTGATTCCAGTTTACCCTGTTTGGAGATTTGGCAATTTCTTCTTGATACTAATAAACCAGAATGAATCACGATGTAAGAAGCTTGATTTGGACTCATAAATCAGTGTAGAATCACCCTGAAGTTGAATCAATATCATAGGAGTTATGATGAAGAAGTTATCCCACTTTTAACCGAAGTGATTCCAGTTTACCCTGTTTGGAGATTTGGCAATTTCTTCTTGATACTAATAAAACCAGAATGAATCACGATGTAAGAAGCTTTGATTTGGACTCATAAATCAGTGTAGAATCACCCTGAAGTTGAATCAAGATCATAGGAGTTATGATGAAGAAGTTATCCCACTTTTTAACCGAAGTGATCAGTTT
>CAJHQP010012426.1:0-12122 GCA_905132765.1 Moricandia arvensis
CATAGGGGACAATGATTAAACTAAACTTACAAATAACTCATGCTAAGAACTTAATTTGATACCCTTTGTAGTTGTGGCAAGTAGCTAGAGCATCCTTGAAAGACTTATATACTTCGAGCCTTGAAAACTCCTCTTCAAACTTGTTTGACTGATGAAGCTTGCTTGTCCTTGAAACCAACTCCAGTCTTACTTGAGTTAATGAAATTAATCTATCTCGCTTATGGTCTCTTGTTGTACTTGATCATGGATAACTCATGCAGTTGAGTTAGTCTTATCCCTTTATACCAATCTTTGGCAGCTCAAGTGGCCATCGGCTCCTCTAGATGGTTCTCCACACCCTTAACCCTATCTTACTTTCTAGCTTTACTAATTTGTCGAGTGAGATCTCTTTGAAAGTTTGATATGTGCATAATGTTGAGAGTATTGGAACGAAAATGGTTGGTCCTCATTACTTGCTAGATTTAGGATCTCATAATTGTCTAGCACATAGGATTGGAAGGAAGTATTGAGTGTGCATTTTTAAGGATGGAGAGATAAGATATTAGGGATCAAAAAAAGAGAAAAGTAGCTCAAGGAACGCCAAAATAAGAAATTCCCTAAGTAAAGAAAAGAAAAGATACAAAGAATGGGGAATATAAAAAAAGGAGAAGAGAGAAAGTGTGAACTAAAGCTAAGAGAATGGTGGAATGATCCCTAGTAAAAGAAAAGAAAAAAAAATGAGAGTGTTCTTGGGGTTTTTGGGTGAGTGAAAGGGAGTTTGAAATTGGAAACCATTGGAAGAAAGTATTTTAGGTCTAGGGAATGGGTAGAACAATGAGGATTGAGCATTTTATGCATAATTGTTTTCTTCTTAGATATATTATGCATAATGTTGAACTACTTGTGCTTGAGAGTAAAACCACCGTGAAAGAACTTGATAACCTTATTGATTCACAGTCTTCAAGAATTTGTCCCACCAAGCTAAATGATTAGGACGATTGCCCATTTGCAAGAATGCAGTTTTGATATTGTCTAATGAATGTGAGAGTTGGTTGCTTGGCTTGTTTGTGTAGTCTTGACGATAAGTGTAGAAGATCGAGGAGTTGAGATAGGCCTATAGAAGTTAGAGTTTGATAAGTTCTTTGTTCTAGCTATTTGCAACTATACATGGGTATCATGTTGATGGCTAAGAAGATTTCTTTTGGTAATGAGTTCCCACTTTCAAACTCTCGACCTTGTTAATCTTGGGAATATACTTGTGGACAAGTAAGATCAAGTTTGGGGGAGTTGATGTCTTGCATATTTGCATTGTTTTAGTCATTGTATCATTGAACGTTTTGATCATTTAGATTAGCATTTAGACATGTTTAGGCTGCATTGCATTGCATTTTTCTATATCAGGTACTGGAGATTCTTGATGGTGAGTTTGAAGTCATTTGAGGCCAAGAAAGGGAGATTTGGAGCATAAGCAATATTTTGTCGCTAAGTGTTGTAGCGACCTCAGTGTAGCGACCATGAGAGGTCGCTAGAAGAAGTTCTTGGAGCTTTAGCGACCACTGTATCGACCAGGAGACATCCCTAGGAGAAACAAGGGATCTGTAGCCACCAAGCCAGGTCGCTACGAGGTCCCCATCCCCACATGACCAAGTGTTGTAGCGACTTCGATGTAGCGACCCAAGCCAAGTCGCTAGGCTTACTTGCGGGCACCATAGCGACATTGCGTAGCGACCAAGCATGGTCACTAAGGACGCATAAGCTATGATTTTCACGGTTGACCCAGGCTTGTTGGGTTGACCCGATTTCGTTTTCAAACTACTATATATACTCTTTAAACCTAGTTTTAAGACACTCTGGTTTTTACCGGGAGACATATACTACTTTTGGTGAAAAAAGATTGAATCCTTAATCCTCTTGATCTTCTTATTTTTGTTTCACTGATTATTCTGGATCATTAGAAATGATTAACTCTTAATCATCTATGGTTTTTTGAGTTCATCATGTTCTAGTGATTAGTTACCTTTAGGATTCATGGGTTTGGGTGATTAGATGATAGATTAGAAAGTTTAGTGTTAGGTCATTCATGTTCTTTGATTATCTTTTATCTCTAATGCTAGATTAGACTTGATCACTTTAATCTAGATCCTTATACAGTTTGTACCCGAAAGGTGTTCGATGAAATGTCTGAACCAAGTGATAATTATCTTTACTTGCTTAGCCAATGACAATTGATGTTAGCAAAGTTTAGTTAGTTAATAGATCTGTTCTTAATGATTGCTTGATTTAACTAAACCAAAGACATTTGATGTTTAGTGATTGAAAGCAAATGAACTTTTATCTTGATAAAGAACTAGTTTAATGGTGCGTCTAGACTAGTATAACCGGATTGATTGTAATGTTAACCATCTATGTTAGATCTTAGTCACCCAAAAGTCAAAACCCCTGTCCATGGGTTCTTTGTTCCCTATTGATTTATAATTCTAGTTTTTACTTTTGCGTTCTCTTGCTACTTCGTTTCACACATCGAAACTGATTGCACTTAGATTGAGCTTATACTTGTATTCTCATTGCATCATGATCACTTAGGATTGGATTGACACTCATCTATACTACTTTGATTAGGATAGAGTAAAATCCTTTATCATCAAGTTCTTGAAACTTTGTTCAAGATCTTCTTTCTTAACCCCACTCCACGAAACAAAAGTCTTAGTACGAGCTTCAGAACGAGCCTCATAAGAAGCCTCAAAGACTGTACGAAGTTTCTTCCAGGGACTTTCTTTCTTCATTGAAATAAAGCTCAAGAGATTCATCCTTAACAATGGTAACTTTTGGATTGGTCCACGGCTTAGTACCATGGTCTGCCCAGCACTTTTTGCCCTACTTCATCTTACCTTCACAACCACACATGAGATTCACGAGGTTTTTAACTGCCACATCGGTGTTATCATTGTCCCACTGAGGGAACAATTCACCAATCTCCTTCACCACAAGGTTCAGCACGCAAGTCTGCAGGAAGTAATGAATATCAAGTTATATACTGAGACACTAATCACTACCATACTATTGGGAATAATCAGACATACCTGTGTGTTGATACTCTCTTTGACAAATTTTCATCCTTTATATCCCTTATAATCCAGAAAATGAGGATTAGGTTTGTTTCTTATGGGCTTTCCGTACTCCGCAGCAAAGTCGGGCAGAGTGAAGTAGATCCAGACTTGGAGTACTTGAACAAACCTATTAATGGTATAAGATTTTGTCAAATCCTTATCCTTCACAAAGTCCATAAGGATCTTAAACGCCAATCTCCCCCCATGGGTAGATCTCAAAGTCTTCTAGATTCATCACTAGCCTTGCAGGACTAGCCCGTGTAGCGGATGTGGGACTTTCGTCCTTCAATGAATCATGTGTAGATGGCTAGGTATCCCAGCCTCATGCGGTCATCCCGAGACCACTGTCCACATCTCCACACGCCGCCACTATTTGCTGGGAGCTTGGACCAGAATCGATATCAACATCCCATCAACTCCCAGAATAGATACAACTCCTCTGTCAGCCCTACATGAGGATTATCCACATTCTCAACATACTCGCAGTTGAGACCGGTGATATGTTTCGAACTCAATGAGTGAAAACCTCACCGGCTCTGAACCGATGAGACTCCAAAGCTCGTACTTCTTCTTGACATCAAGCTGAAAATAGAGCATATAGTGAACCAGCCTAGACTCCCAACCAAAGTTCAACTCCCAAACTTTATGAAGACTCTCAACCTAGAGTTCCTCAGCTCCTCCCATTCATCAGCATGGAGAGCATCCTTTACAGCATGAAGTAATTTGAGGTCATCGATATGATATCCAATGCTCTTCAATGGAATGGGCTATTTCCCTAGGGTGAACAACCTCTTTGGAGTTCTGGTAATTCATTTTATAGCCTGCAAACAATGACAAAACAACATCTCAAACATAAATAAACACACCAAGAGTTCTATACTAACATCAAAACTCTAGAATACTTTGGAAGACTTCGGAAGACTTACGGAAGACTTTAGAAGACTTACGAAAGACTTATGGAAGACTTACCGAAGACTTACCGAAGACTTACGGAAGACTTACCGAAGAATTACGGAAGACTAACCAAAGACTTCATGAAGACTTACGGAAGACTTCATCGAAGACTTACGGAAGACATCATGGAAGACTTCTGAATGGCTTCATGGAAGATTTCCGAATGGCTTCCACTAAGTCTTCCAGATTACTTCCACAAAGTCTTCCGGATGACTTCCATGAACACTTACGGATGACTTCCATGAAGACTTATGGATGATTTCCATGAAGACTTACGGCAGACTTCCGGGAGACTTACAGACAAATGGGTCAACTTGAGGTCAGAAAGGAAATAAATAGAGGAAGAAGTCACAGGGAGAAACGAACGGTTTCAGATCTGAAATAAAGAGGAACCGGTTAGATTAATCTAGTATAATACACTTGGGCGATGAAGGAGATACAAGATTGACCGGAAAAACAAGATTACATGGAGTGAAAACGACAGAGAAGAGATTCGTCAAAAATCGTCACAGTAATCGCCTTAGAAGAGGAGGCTAGGGTTTTCACCAACTTTATTTTTTTTTTCTAAAACACCGAAAAGTGAAAAATAAAACAGTAAAAATACTATTTATATGTACGGTAAATTACCAGGTTAGGTTAAATATATTTTGGTTTTTTTCGGTTAATTTCAAATTGAATGTAAATTAAGTTCAAAATTGGTTTGGAAGACTTCTTGAGAAGTTTTCTTCGGAGTCTTCCAGTAGTTAGAAGACTTCTTGAGAAGTCTTCTCGGGGTCTTCCGGGAAGTCTTTCAGTTCGAAGTCTTCAGGGAAGTCTTCCAAGAGTTAGAAGACATCCCGAGAAGTCTTTGGAACCCTAAATCAATTAACTAACCAAAAAAAACACTTCTTAAACATAAAATAAACTTAAAAAGTGTTTAAAATAATCTTATTAGAGGATCACTAACACATATTCGTCAAATTCAAAAAAAAAAAAGTTAGAAGATAAGATTTCAAATCTAAGCATAAAACTACCTACAATATTATAACATATGTTACTAAACCATAAACCAATGAACATCATGACTCATTCTACATTAAATCATCTAGGTTGAAAAAAAAATCTATTTTAGTTGATATAATTTACATCATTTCAAATATTTATGGTTACATGATTCTATTTCTCCCATAGAATATTTTTTATTAATTTATAACTATTTTTAAGATTTATTGTTTTAGAAGACTTCTAGAGAAGTCTTCCGGAGAATACCTACAGGGAAGTCTTCTCAGAGAAGACTTTCGAAGACTATTGGACGACTCACGGAAGACTTCGCCATTAGGCGGGAATTTGAATTTCACGGAAATTCATGCAGAAAAATTATAGAGTCTTCTGTGAAGTCTTCCATGAAGTCTTCTACTGCATTATATTTAGAAGACTTTCCGGGAAGTCTTCTAAAACCCAAAAATCAATTAACTAACCAAAAAATACTTTCTTAAACATAAAATAAACTTAGAAAGTGTTTAAAATCATCTTATTTAGAGGATCACTAACACATATTCTTCAAATTCAAAAAATAAAAAAGTTAAAAGATAAGATTTCAAAATCTACGCTAAAACTACATACAATACTATAACATATGTTACTATGCTCTAAACCAATGAATATCATCACTCATTCTACATTAAATCATCTAGGTTGAAAACAATTCAATTTTAGTTGATATAAATTTACATCATTTATAATGTTGTGTTACATGATTTCTGTTTTTCCCCCATATATATATTTTTTATAAATTTTATAAATTATTTTTAAGATCTATTATTTGAGAAAAAGTTTATTATGGTAAAATTAAATACAGTTTTTTTGTTTGTTCACAAGGAATTTTTTTGTATTTTCACTAGCCTTTTGGATTACTTTTGCATTTGATTGAATTTGAGGTACATTTTACATTTGAAATCAAGTTTTGAGTCATTTTTACCAATTTCTCCTCCTTTGAATCTTTGATGTGCGACAACAGTGTATGAATCTCAAAATTAGTTAGTTTTTTTCGCCCAACATAATTTTCTTTGTGTTGGAGTTTGGACCAAAATATAACAATGGGGCAAAGGCCGAGAACGAAAACAAAATACATTGCCATCGCATATTTTCATTCTTCATTGTTTTCTTCCATCCGTTAGGAAAGCAGTTGGAAATTTTGAACGAACAATTTCTAATTCAACTTGATGTTCAATTGTTTGCGAACAGTAGAATTTTGACAAAATCTAATAAACAAGAGTGACATCACGTTCTGTAGGAGTAGGATTTGAATAACTATATCGAAGTAATAAACATATATATACAATATAATACCTAATATTGCATTAGAAAAAACATTGCACGTAGTGACAATCGAATTTGAAGAGCCCGTGATCCGGTTGTACTTTGGAAACACCAATTTTCAAACATCTAAATTCCAATAACTGATGTAGGCCATAAATTTTATTAATATCATTAATATATTTGTGTTAGAAATGTCAAAGGGAAAACAAGAGAAAGATAATAACTGAAGTTAACACATGGAATGCTTCTAGTAAATGTTTGAAACTATTTATCAAATTGTAAATAATTTTAAAAGAAGGATATACTTTTAACGTGGTTTAAAGAAAAGAAAGAGGATATACTTTTTAAAAAAATTACTAGAATAGCATAGAAAAATCGTTATAACACTAGAATATCATATATTTTTGAAACTTACTTACTAAATATGTTTGTAGATCCCTAGTAAATTATAATAAACACTCTTGGTTAATTTCTTTTTAGCGAAGCTTATTTATAATAAAAATAATTAAAATTATTAGCAAATCCACGTCAGCAATAACTATAATTCATGTCACTAATATCAATTTATGGCACTAACAATTGTGATTAAAAAAGTGGGAAGATAATGAAACGACGTGTAACTTAAAATTTCCTTCGCGATTAAACTCCATTTCTTTTTCGTCGGAAATCTTCTTCAAACTCGTTTTCTTTGAAATTGTCTTCTACCCCAATCATCCGTAATCGTCTTCTTTGCAAGCGTCATCTCCGAAGTCATCTTCTTTGATATGTTTCAACGTTTTTCTTTGTGTTTTTCAAGTATGTGGCTGAGTTATGAGTTATTTGATGGGTGAGTTATGATATATTTGATGGCTGAGTTATGCGTTATGAGTTATTTGATTGTTGAGTTATGCGTTATGAGTTATTTGATAGCTGAATTATGAGTTATTTGATGGCTGAGTTATGAGTATAGTTGATGGCTGAGTTATGATTATTTGATGGATGAATTATGAGTTATTTGATGGATGAATTATGAGCTATTTGATGGTTGAGTTATGAGCTATTTGATGGTTGAGTTATGAGTTATTTGATGGTTGAGTTATGATATATTTCATGGTTGAGTAATGAAATGGCAAATAAGAGATGATGGCATGGATTACGACATGAAAAAACGGTAAGTCAGCCGCCAAACGAACACCTAACTCAGCATAAATAAAGCAGCCATCAAATACAACGTAAGTCAGCCGAAACGTGAATATTATTTTAGTAATTAATCTTTTGCTAATAAATAAGTCGTAACTAGGATGGAAAATCATAAGTTAGTCGCATTGTAATATAAATCAGTCGTCAAATGAATGTTATTCTAGTAATCAATCTTTTACTAATACATCAGCCGTAATTAAATCAAGTTAAATGTTAATCCTGTCAATTATAGCTGATTTAATATAACTCAACCGTAACAACCTCCCATAAGTCAGACGTCAATTTAATAACTCTGCTAGAAGATGATCATTAAATCAGCCGGTGAAACATAACTCAGCCGTGTCTTAATTATAATTCAGCTAAATTTTAGAGAAACCATGCCGCAGATGTATAAGTCAGCCGTAACTTGTGTTTGTAAGTAAGCCCTTATCCCATAAATCAGCCAGATTAATGTAAATCAGCCATTACTAACGGCTGACTTATGTTTGTAAGTCAGCCAATTTTCATAATCAGCTCCGTTATTTAACTCAACTGCAACGTAACCATACATCAGCCGTAACGAAGTTGTATCGCTTTACGGCTGAGTTCATTAATACATGTCAGCGCATTCCTACATGGCTCTGTTTTTTGCTTACGTAGCATTAAAAATTAATGGTATTCTTATAAATAAATAATATTTTTTCTCACAATGTAATGCACGTTCGATATTATAAAAAAACAATAATAAAAATGTTTTTTATTATTTTTTTAATATATCCTAAAATATGTACTATATGAGTAAATTTTCCCTACTTTTTAGTGCAAGCTGTCTACAAAGTTTAGAGCATCTCCAATGTATTACCCCATTTTTTACTCTAAAATGGTGTAACACCAAAATGAAGTTGAGTTTTACTCCAATGTATTACTCCATTTTTTACTCAAAAAATATATATTCTTAAATAACTCTATATTTATGTAATTAATAATTGTTAATAATACCTCTTGCTTATAAAAATTTACCAATAAATCCCAAACTATCTTATGTTTACAAAAATTCGTTAAAAAGAATTTATTTAAATTAAATATTTATTATTAAAAATACAAGAAATGATAAAAAAACAATATATATGTTGGTTCAATAACTATTATTAGAATATTTTCCCCACAAATTCTTAACTAATGTATTTCATAATAAAAAATGAGCTTCTATATCTTTAATATTCCTAAATCGAGCAAGAAAATTTTAAAATTGTACATTTTCATCTTCTGCAATTTCAATATCTGGAGGTGGAGCTTCTCCTCCAATTCGATTGGTGCATCAAGTTCATGCTCATCCTAAATTATCATGTTATGTATAATTATACATGTAGTCATGATGTCATGTAACACATCTTTTTCAAAAAAGAACATGTCCTTTTAAAATGGCAAAGCGCGACTGTAGAACTTCAAATGCACATTCAACATCTTTCCAAATGGGGTGAAAATGTCAAAAATAAAAGAAAACTTGATGGTCAAACATCAATAGTTATAAAAACTTTAGAAGAAGGAAATAAACAACTTTAGAACAATTAAAGAAGAAAAGTGCTGAAAAGATACATCATATGAGATTCAGAAACAAAATTATGCACTGAAAGAAGAAAACAAAGTTTTGTTTTGTGATTTGAGTTCCATACAAGATCCGAATGTCTTGCATATATTCAAGTTCAACAAGTTCAAATATTATCACAACGAAATGCGGAATCACAAGATCAACAAGCTCCTTCTCAATCTTCTCCGTTTGGGTAGTACTTCACTTTTCTTAGCGGATCCGGAAGCGATTTGCCGGATTATTAAATCTATTTTATGTTATTTTTATTTTATATTATTTATGTTTGTTTATATATTTACTTTATGCATTTTGATGTAGAATATTAAATATTCATTTGTGGAATATCCTATTATTTTTCATGTTATTGTATTATTTTTAAATATTATTTAAATAAGAAATAAAAATATTAAAGAATTAAAGGACTATTTCATAAATAAAAAAAGTTTAACTCCAAAATGGAGTAATGAGTAAGATTACTCTATTTATGGAGTAACCCTAGTCGTTACTCCATTTTGGAGTTGAAAATGAAGTGGGGTTGGAGTAGATTTTACTCCAAATAGTGTTTGGAGGAGAAAATAGTGTAGGATTGGAGATGCCCTTAAGACGGTCAATTTTTGTTTGCCATACCTCACATTCCTAATTACTTATTATCCTACAAATTGAAGAAAAAATACAGAATGAAGAGAAAGCAAATGAACACATCGATAATACCCATCACAGCCAAGAAAAATGTACAATCTAAAACATTATTGCAATGCAAAAAAAAAAACACCCAAAACAATATTAGAATATCACAGAGCATGATAAACACTCTTACAAGATAAAATAACAATTGAAATCAAACAGGAGTGGTAGTAACACCCGAAGGTGAAGGAGATCTATGTTCAACTTTCCTTAGCTGAATAGCTTTGTGAGACTCATCATCATCATAATACATGTAAGCAAAGCCACCATGGCCTGGTCATATCCATACCGGCCATCTCATCCTCCGGAGATATACGCAACAGTTTCATTTTCTTGAGGATGAAGAAAAGGGTTCCCATGGTGGCACTTACCCAACCTGTGATCACAAGTATTTGAATCAGCTGAGCACCAAGCAGTTTTCCTCCACCTCCCATGAACAAACCGTGCGGCCTTCCGGGCTTCTCGCCGTAGATCTGGTTCAAATATTTCTCTCTAGCAAAAAGTGCGGTAAAGATTAGCCCCCAGGCTCCGCACCCACCGTGTAACTGTGCTGCCTCGAGCGGGTCATCGTATTTGAGTTTCTCTGCCAGCTTGTTGCATCCAAGGAGTACCAGGGCCGCTACGAACCCGCAGATAATCGCTGCCCATGGCTCTACGACGGAGCAGCCACCGGTTATAGCTGCAAACCCTCCAAGGAGGCCGTTGCATACGTCAGTAACGTTCCCAATGTCCCGAGAGAAGACGTTTCCCGAAGAGGGTTGTGAGCGCCGCGGTGCAGCCAGCTAAAGTGGTCGTGACAGCTGTCCTTCCGACAGCGCTCCACTGGCCGTTGATCGTGCCTGATTCATATGTGACGAGGATCTTGTTGAAGGAACCAGGGTTGAATCCATACCATCCAAACCAAAGGAGGAATGTTCCAAGAACAACTAGTGACGCCGAGTGGCCACGTAGAGCGATAGCTCGTCCACCGTTATCGAACCGGCCAAGTCGTGGACCTTCGATCAACGCACCCCATAAACCAGCAATACCTCCAACCATATGAACAACACCGGAGCCAGCGAAATCGATTGCTCCGGTGCTGAAAAGTAAATCTCCGTCTGTCCTAAAAGGACTAGCCCACCCATCAGCAGACCAGAACCAGTGAGAAACAACCGGGTAAACAAATCCTGTTAAGAAGGATGAATAGATCAGGTATGCAACAAATTGAGTCCGTTCAGCGATGGAGCCGCTAGTGATTCCGGCGGCAGCGATAGCAAAAGCCCATTGGTATAGAAAGTTAGAGTAATCGGCGGAGGCTGAAGGAAAGTCTTTGAGACCAAAGTTGTGTTTTCCGATGAAACCGTTTGAGGGAGATCCAAAGGCAAAGGCGTAACCGAATAGGTAATAGAAGAGGCCTCCAGCTGCAGCGTCAAGAACGTTTGTAAGCATGATGTTCATGGTGTTCTTGGCTCTGACAGAGCCAGCGCAGAGCATAGCGAAGCCGAGTTGCATAGAGAAGACGAGGTAAGCGGAGAAGAGAAGGTATGTGTTATCTACGGCGAAAGCCACGTCGGTAAATTTGTTGTTAACGGTGCTAAGTTGGCCGCAGATGTAGTCAGCCGCAGCCGTGGTATTAGGGCCTAATAAAACTGCAAGATCGGTAGCCGAGCATGATAAAGTTCCCGACATGTTGGGAGAGATTGGTGAGAGATATTGGAAACAAAGATAGGCAGAGGAAGAAAGTGTTTTTCTTCTCTGTTTATAATAAAATTGAGGAAACTTTAGAGTTGACTTTTATAATTACACCTTACGAAATTTTATGCAAGTTGCAAAGTCTTAAAGTTTTGTTTGCTAGTACATGTGATTTTTTAAAGGTATCAAAAAATTTCATCTACAAAATCCGTGTAGATAAGATCTGTGTTCAGAGAAAATATTTTATCACATCCAATTATAATCATCTAAAAATCTCTCCAGAACTTAAAAATCGATATTGTTGACATTTATCAACTTACTTTTGTTTTAAGATTAAAATTTAGTTTTTAGTCAAAGTAGATTGAAGTTTCTTGTGAACATAAAAAACCTCTCATTTTGACCAGATTATTTGCTGAATGTCTGGATCTTAATCGAGTCTCTTCTGAGAAAGAGTTTCTTCATCAATACAATTCCATTTACAGCGAAAGAAGAATTAATTAAATGCGTTGAATTTTATTTGCGAAAAGCTTTTTCTAATACCAATATAAGAATTTTCATATTTTATTTGTCAGCAGTTAACTATTTATTTCTTCAACTAATAATTTTTTATATATTTCTGATAAATAAAATTTATAATGTAAAATTATTGTTGAGATCACGAATCTGTAGCATAGCATATTATA
>CAJHQP010012427.1:0-12122 GCA_905132765.1 Moricandia arvensis
CACCTATCAGTGCTGTTTGTGTTGAAATAATGTTGAGTAATGAAGACATTAATACCAAGAAAGATCAAGAGAAGAGAGGAAGAAGACTTGAAGAAGACTCCAGGCAGTTTGAAATTCAAAACTAGATCTGCTGGAAAACAGCTGTCATGCACTTATGTTTCTCTCTCTCTCTCCTCTTCTATCTGTCTTTAAAACTCTTGTAAAGCCACGAAAATGAGATAAGAAGCTGAGTATTCTCTCCATTCTCTCTATTCTCTTTATTCTCCCTATTCTCTGTTTTTTTCTCTAAAGATTTCATGGTATCAGAGCCTGGTTACTGATAATCTGGGTGTGTGTTCTTCATTTAACAGTAAAGGTTGAAACTTTCTAGAGATTCAAGGAAAGTTTGAAGTTTGAAGCTTTCTTTCACTAGATCTAAAGTCTTTTCTGGTCGATTCATCTCAAAGTCTCAACCTTTCCTGGATTTGAAACTCGAGTGTTCTTCAGCTTCATAAAGACTCAAGCTTTTCCAGATCTGTTTTTTTTTCTTTTTCGAAAAATCTGGGTTCTTTCTTGAGTGTTCTTGGTGTTCTTGAGAGTTCTTGGTGTTCTTGAGTGCTTTTGGCGTTCTGGGTTTGGTCAAGTCTTTCTGATGAAGACAACCAGTCTCAACAGTGAAAGAAAGCAAAGATCTAGTTTTTCAGTGAAGACTGAAGAGGAAAATGGTGGAATCTGGTCCAGATGGGCAAAGGCAGCTTTGGGAAGCTGTATGCTGTGGAGAAGTCATGTAAAGGAGAAACCTTTAAGAGAAATGACTACAGAAGAAGGTCAGGCGTGGAGTTTGAAGTATGAAGAAAGAGCTGTTCAAGAAATCAGTACAAGGGGTGAGATTGTAACAGCTTATGGGAGTAGATCCAATCTGAGAAAAAGAAGGAAGAACTCCAGAAGATTGTTCAGCATACACATGAGATGTGTAAGAAGAACAAGAAACAAACTTTGATTTGGAATGGTGCAAGATGCAAGAAGGGAAGGCTGAGGAGACTTTCCATGACTTGGATCAGAAGGAAAAATACTCAAAGGAAGAGTAGAAAGGCTGGTCAGTTAAAAGGAGATATGGAGGTCAAAATGGCCAAGAAAGCTGTGCAACAGATGATTAGAGGAGAGTGCTCTTACTCTGCCTACATGGGTAGCTCAGTGGAGAAGAAAGTGGATATGAGACATCAGGAGACAACAGGAGCTGATGGTTTCGTTACCAGGAAGGAATGGGAAGGATACATAAAGGAAATCCAAGCCTTGGTCACTGCCAAGAAGCGCAGCAGACAAGTCCAATGCTAATGAAGAGATCACTAAGCTTATCATCATTGACTCTGGAGCAACGCATCACATGATCAGTGATAGGAGCTTGATGAGTGACATTAAAGCCACTACAGGAAGTGTTAAGATAGCCAATGGTGATCAGATTCCAATAGAGGGGATAGGAAACTTGAAACTGTTTGAGAAGGATTCAGCTGCTTTCTACCTGCCTAGGTTTACATCCAATTTGATATCTGTGAAGAGGGCAACAGTGGACCTTAATTGTCAAGTTGTCTTCAGGCCAAATGAGGTGGAGTTTCAAGACCTGGAGTCTGGACAAGTTATTGGTAGAGGAGATGTCAAAAATGAGCTCTACCACCTTCACACAACTAAGCTCTCTAAACCCTTTAACTCTGTTTGTTTAAGTAGTGCTACTGATAGGATTGAAAGCATTACTTGGCATGCTAGGTTGGGTCATCCTCATACTCGAGCAATAGAACTGATCCTTCCTGCTTTATCATTCAATCATTTAGAGTGTGAGGCTTGCATATTAGGGAAGCACTGTAGGACTGTTTTCCCAGCATCTGAAACTATATATGGGAACTGCTTTGATCTAGTTCACTCTGACGTGTGGACATCCCCATGTGTGTCTAGGGACAATCAGAAGTATTTTGTGACATTCATTGATGAAAAGTCTAAATACACTTGGATCACTTTGCTTCCATCTAAGGATAGAGTTCTGGATGCCTTTATAAACTTCCAAGCATATGTTACTAACCATTACAATGCTACTGTGAAGGTACTAAGGTCTGATAATGGAGGTGAATACACCAGTCATGCCTTCAAGAATCACATGGATAAGCATGGAATAGTGCATCAGACCAGCTGTCCCTACACGCCACAGCAGAATGGGGTTGCTGAAAGGAAGAATAGACACTTGATGGAGGTTGCTAGATCCATGATGTACCACACCAATGTCCCTAGGCGTTCTGGAGTGATGCTGTTCAGACTGCTTGCTATCTCATCAATAGGATCCCAACCAAGGTACTGAAGAATCTGTCTCCATATGAAGTGTTGAACAAGACCAAGCCTTACATAGATCATCTGAGAGTCTTTGGGAGTCTATGCTATGTCTTGGTTCCTGGAGAACAGAGAAACAAGCTGGATGCAAAGAGCACTAGAGCTATGTTCATTGGGTACTCAGTAACCCAAAAAGGATATAAGTGCTATGATCCAGTAACAAGGAGAGTATTGGTATCCAGGGATGTGAAGTTCATGGAAACAAAGGGGTATTATGAGGAGAAGAACTGGAAGGACCTAGAGGATATGTCTAATGAACCAGAGAATAAGGCAGTGAATCTGAGGAACCTATTGGAGAAGCTTGGGATAGACATGTCCCAGAATCAGGAGATAAGAAGGAACACTCCTTCTGATCAGGTTAGAGAAGCTGAAAGAATAATCCCTCTTGATCATGAGAGGGGGAGTGAATCTGAATCAAGTGTGCAAGAGCAGCACCAAGAGGATTCAGCACATCATGATCAAGATGTGGCTCAGTCAAGTGAAGATGAGCAGGAAGAATATCATGACCCAGAGGAGGTTAATGATACAGAAGCAGAGGATCAGACTCAAGTTCAGCCATTGCGGAGGAGTGAAAGGTTGAAGAATAGGATGCCAGAAACAGAAACTCAAGAAGAAACTCAAGAAGAGGTTCAGCCTCTGCGAAGAAGCACTAGGGAGAGAAAGGATCCTTCCAACTGGGTAAACACGAGAGTGTACTACAATGCCCAGGCTGTGAAGCATCCTTCTCAAGCTGTGTGTTCCTTTGCAGAGTATCCAGAAGAACACATGGTGTTTATGTGTAATCTGGATGAAAGTGACATTCCAAGATCCTATGAGGAAGCTATGAAGGACAAGGAATGGAGAGAGTCAGTGGGCAGTGAAAGGGATGCAATGATCAAGAATGACACTTGGTATGAGAGTGAACTACCGGAAGGGAAGAAGGCTGTGACTAGTAGATGGATCTTCACAATCAAGTATCTGGCAAATGGAAAGGTTGATAGGAAGAAGACCAGATTGGTAGCAAGAGGGTTTACACAAACCTATGGAGAAGATTACATTGACACATTTGCTCCTGTTGCCAAGCTACATACAGTTCGAATCATCCTATCAGTTGCAACCAATTTGGAGTGGGATTTGTGGCAGATGGATGTGAAGAATGCTTTCTTGCAAGGAGAGCTTGAGGATGAAGTATATATGCATCCTCTCCTGGTTTTGAGTATCTAGTAAAGCCAGGAAATGTTTTGAGATGAAGAAGGCTATATATGGGCTGAAACAATCACCAAGGGCATGGTATAGGAAGCTAAGCACTACTCTGAATGGAAGAGGCTTCAGGAAGTCTGAATTAGACCATACTCTCTTCACCTTAACAGGACCTTCAGGGATCATTGTTATTCTGGTGTACGTGGATGATCTGATCATCACAGGGAATGATAAGGCAGGGATTCAAGCCACTAAAGACTTTCTCAAGTCTGTGTTTGATATCAAGGACTTGGGGGAGATGAAGTACTTCTTGGGTATTGAGATATGCAGATCTAAGGAGGGTCTGTTCATGAATCAGAGGAAGTATACTCTAGATATGGTAAAGGGAGCTGGCGTGCTTGGAGGAAAGACAGCCAAGACACCTCTTGAAGAGGGGTACAAGGTTTTACTTGAGGGGGAGATTGAAGAAAAACAACTGTTTGAGGATGCTAAACTTTACAGGAAGATGGTTGGAAAACTGATATACTTGACTATCACAAGACCAGATATATGCTTTGCAGTGAATCAAGTAAGTCAGCATATGGAGGCTCCAAAGGTCCATCACTGGAAAATGGTTGATAGGATACTGAGGTACTTGAGTGGAACTCCTGGACAAGGAGTTTGGATGGGATGTAATGGCAGTACAGAAGTAGTTGGGCATTGTGATGCTGATTGGGCAGGAGATAGAGTGGATAGGAAATCAACTACTGGGTATTGTACATTCGTTGGAGGAAACCTGGTTACTTGGAAGAGTAAGAACCAAAAGGTTATCTCCTGCTCAAGTGCTGAGGCGGAGTATAGAGCTATGTTGAAGCTGACAAATGAGCTGGTATGGATCAAAGGTATTCTCAAGCATCTGGAGATTGAACACACCTCTCCTATGACAATACATTGTGATAATCAAGCAGCAATTCATATTGCATCTAACTCAGTCTTCCATGAGAGAACTAAGCACATAGAAGTTGATTGTCATAAGGTGAGGCAGATGATTGTCTCAGGAGTGACATTGCCATGCTATACAAGGAGCGAGGATCAACTTGCGGATGTGTTCACCAAGGCTGCGAGATTAAAGACAATGGAGTCCATCCTTTCAAGGTTGGGACTCATTGATCTTACTCCAAACAACTGATCCCCTCGTCATGAGGTCTTTACTCTTTTCCTTATCAAGGTTTTATCCCTAAAGAAGGTTTTCTTTGGTAAGGTTTTTAATGAGGAAGATCTCATGGCATTCCAAGCTTGACTTGTTCCACATGGTCAAGCTTGAGGGGGAGTGTTGAAATAAGTGAGTACATGAAGACATTAATACCAAGAAGAGATCAAGAGAAGAGAGGAAGAAGACTTGAAGAAGACTCAGGCAGTTTGAAATTCAAAACTAGATCTGCTGGAAAACAGCTGTCATGCACTTATGTTTCTCTCTCTCTCTCTCTTCTATCTGTCTTTAAAACTCTTGTAAAGCCACGAAAATGAAGATAAGAAACTGAGTATTCTCTCCATTCTCTCTATTCTCTTTATTCTCCCTATTCTCTGTTTTTTTCTCTAAAGATTTCAGTTTGCTCCCTAGCAAAATATCCAGAAGAGCACCAAGCATTTGTTTTTGAATTGGACCAGGAATATATTCCCAAAACCTATGAAGAAGCCATGGAGGATGAAGAGTGGAGAGCCTCAGTTGGTGATGAAATTGGTGCCATGGTGAAGAATGGTACCTGGTTTGAAGCTGAGTTACCAAAGGGCAAGAAAGCAGTCACTAGACGCCTCATCTTTACCATCAAATACTTGGCAAATGGGAAACCAGAAAGGAAGAAGACTAGACTGGTTGCAAGAGGGTTCACTCAAGTATATGGGGAAGATTATCTAGACACATCTGCACCAGTGCCCAAGCTCCATACCATAAGGATACTCCTCTCTGTGGCAGTGAACTTAGGATGGGATCTATGGCAGATGGATGTCAAGAATGCCTTTTTACAAGGAGAGCTAGAGGATGAAGTATACATTCGACCACCACCTGGTTTAGAACACATGGTCAAGCCTGGAAATGTATGGAGACTAAAGAAGGCAATCTATGGTCTGAAGCAATCTCCTAGGGCCTGGTATCACAAGCTAAGCACTACACTCAATGGAAGAGGTTTTGTTAAATCAGAGGCTGATCATACTCTCTTCACACTAACCAGCAAGCAAGGGATCATTGTCATTCTCATCTATGTAGATGACATTATCATTACTGGCAGTGACAAGGAAGGTATACTCTCAACCAAGGCTTTTCTCAAATCTACATTTGATATAAAAGATTTGGGAGAGTTAAAGTACTTCCTAGGGATTGAAATGTGTCGATCCAAAGAAGGCCTTTTCTTATCCCAAAGGAAGTACACACTTGATCTCTTAAATGAGGCAGGAAACCTTGGAGGAAGACAAGCCAAAACTCCATTGGAAGAAGGCTACAAAGTTCTGCGAGAGGGGGAGTATGAAGATACTATCTTTGAAGATGTCAAGAAGTATAGAAGAATGGTGGGCAAGCTCATATACCTAACCATTACTCGACCAGATGTATGCTTTGCTGTGAACCAAGTCAGTCAGCATATGCAAATCCCTAAGGTACATCACTGGAACATGGTGGAGAGGATCTTGAGATACTTGAGAGAAGCTCCTGGTCAAGGTGTATGGATGGGTTGCAATGGAAGCACTGAGATCACTGGATATTGTGATGCTGATTGGGCAGGAGATAGAGTAGATAGGAAATCAACTACTGGGTATTGTACCTTCATTGGAGGCAATTTGGTTACTTGGAAAATCAAGAAGCAGAAAGTGGTTTCATGTTCAAGTGCTGAGGCAGAGTATAGAGCTATGAGGAAGCTTACAAGTGAGTTGACTTGGATCAAGGGGCTGCTTAAAAACTTGGGGATTGAGACTAGAACACCAATCACTATGCATTGTGATAACCAGGCTGCCATTCACATTGCAAGCAATTCAGTCTTCCATGAGAGGACTAAACACATTGAAGTAGATTGCCACAAGGTGAGACAAGCTGTGGAGCAGAAGATCATCCTTCCTTGTTACACTAGAAGTGAAGATCAGTTGGCTGACATTTTCACAAAGGCAGCAAGTACTAAGGTTTGCGAGTTCATTCATTCTAAACTTGGACTCGTAGATCTGTCATCACACTGATTCCCTTTGCCATGGAGTGTTCTACTCTTTTTCCTTGGTCTGGTTTTTATCCCATGTGGTTTTCCCAAACCAAAGGTTTTAATGAGGGGATGCTTCATGGTCTCCAAGCTTGACCAGTTCCTAGGATCAAGCTTGAGGGGGAGTGTTGTCATGAAGACATCAAGAGATAAAAGACAATACAATCAGAAGAATAAGCAGTGTTTAATTAAAGCTTGTGGAACAAGGTTGTCCGTACAACCTTGCCCTAACTTGGCGTGCAAGACAAGATGAAGTGCCCTAACTTGACGTGCAAGACAAGGGGAAGTGCTAAATGGATCAGAACTGGTTACCTTAACCAGAAAACTTCAGTCTGGTCACACCAAGACCATATGGACGTTGGAGACAAGGAAAGAAGTCACATGTGAGCTGAAGAATTTGAATTTGAATTCTTGGGACCACTTCAGACCTGTCCCTTTCTCTGCTGCTGGCTGAGCCAATTTGGCTGGTTCTGATGTATTTGTTTATTATTTTCTCTTCTGTCTGCTTGCCTATTGTTTCCCTATTTATGGGTTGTTCCCATAACACATTAAGCAAGGAAATCAGTTCCTCTTTATTCTGGTTCTCTCTCTCTCTATTCTCTCACGAAATCTCTCTCTCTCTCTCTCTCATGTTCTTGCTGTGTTCTTCATTAAACTCACATAAACTCTCTTTATCTCATTCTCACACCTTGAGCACACCTTCTCCACCTCTTTCTTCATGTTAGGCCAATAGAAGTGTTCCTGCAAGGTAGACAGTGTCTTGGCTACGCCAAAGTGTCCCATCAACCCTCCTCCATGAGCTTCCCTAACATATAGTTCTCTCAAAGAACCATAAGGCAGACACAAGCGGTTATCATAGAAAAGAAACCCTTTCACTTGATAAAACTTTCCACTAGCATGTTTCTCAGTGTTTCTAAAAGCTTCCTGAAACTCTGGATCATCAGCATAACAAGACTTAAGGTGTTCATATCCCAAAAGCTTTGTTTCCGTACAAGATAATAGAACATACCTTCTTGAGAGTGCATCAGCAACTACATTCTCCTTACCTTGCTTGTACTGGATGACATAAGGGAATGTCTCAATGAACTCGACCCACCTAGCATGCCTCTTGTTCAGCTTTTGTTGCCCCTTGAGATGCTTAAGAGACTCATGATCCGTATGGATCACAAATTCTTTAGGCCAGAGGTAATGCTGCCATGTCTGTAGAGCTCTCACCAAGGCATACAGCTCCTTGTCATAGGTTGGGTAGTTCAATGTGGCGCCTCCAAGCTTCTCACTGAAGTAAGCTATAGGCCTCTTTTCTTGCATCAGCACGGCTCCAATTCCCACTCCAGATGCATCACACTCTATTTCAAATGTTTTAAGAAAGTCAGGGAGTACAAGTAAAGGAGCACTGGTTAACTTCCCTTTTAGCAACTGGAATGCATCTTCCTGAGCTTGTCCCCATGCGAATCCCACATTCTTCTTGATGACTTCAGTGAGTGGGGCAGCAATGGTGCTGAACTCTTTCACAAACCTCCTATAGAAGCCAGCAAGTCCATGAAAACTTCTGACTTCTCCAATGGTTTTAGGAGTCGGCCACTCCTTGATAGCCTTCACCTTCTCTTCATCAACCTGTATGCCCTGTGATGTAACAACAAAACCTAAAAAGACAAGGTTATCTGTTCCAAATGAGTACTTCTTGTAATTAGCATACAGATTCTCTTTCCTAAGCACATCTAAAACCTGTCTCAAGTGCTCAACATGTTCTCTCATGGTCTTACTGTAAATGAGAATATCATCAAAGTAAACAACCACAAATCGACCTATAAGAGCTCTCAAGACATGGTTCATCAACCTCATGAAAGTGCTAGGTGCGTTAGTAAGACCAAATGGCATGACAAGCCACTCATACAATCCTAACTTAGTCTTAAAAGCAGTTTTCCACTCATCTCCTTCTTTCATTCTAATCTGTGGTAACCACTCTTTAAGTCAACCTTAGAAAAGACACATGAACCGTGTAACTCATCTAACATGTCATCTAAGCAAGGGATAGGATGTCTATACTTAACTGTGATGTTGTTGATGGCTCGGCAATCCACACACATGCGCCAGCTTCCATCCTTCTTGGGTACCAGTAGAACATGTACAGCACAAGGACTCATGCTCTCTCTGATGTGGCCCTTCTCCAAGAGATCATTGACTTGTTTCTGAAGCTCCTTGGTCTCAACAGGATTGGTCCTGTATGCTGGACGGTTTGGGAGTGAAGCTCCTGGTACAAAGTCAATTTGGTGCTCAATGCCTCTGATGGGTGGCAAACCAATTGGATTATCTTCTGGAAAGACATCCCTATACTCCTGCAAAAGACACTCAATCTCTTTTGGAATAACTGGTTCATGATTAGCCCCGGTGGTTAGTAACTCTTTGAACAAAACAAGGATCATGGGCTGTTGAGTGTTCAATGCCTCCTTGATCTCTTTAGAAGAAGCAAAAAGGTTATGCGTACTTACCTTGGCCGTGTCCTCCTTGAGTGAAGCTGAAACTGTGGTCTTAGTTTCTTCTCTTCTCAGCTTAAGTTGCACCTGATCTTGATGCACTTCTTGTGGAGTCAATGGCACCAGAGTGATGTTTCTGTCCTTGTGGACAAAGGAATGCCTATTTGTGTAGCCATCATGCACTGCCCTCTTGTCATATTGCCATGGGCGGCCCAGCAAGATGTGACTAGCCTCCATAGGTAGGACATCACAAGTGATCTCATCCTGGTATCTCCCAATGGTCAGGGGCACCATCACTTGTTTGGTCACTCGCATTTCACCTTCTTCACTTAGCCACTGGAGTGTATATGGCTTGGGGTGATTGCGGACAGTAAGGCTCAGCTTGTTCACTAGTGTCTCACTTGCCACGTTTGTGCAGCTCCCTCCATCAATGATCAAGCTACACACCTTGTCTAGGACTAAACACCTGGTGTGAAACAAGTTCTCTCTCTGTTCATGTTCTTTCGCCTTTGGTTGAACATTGAGAGTCCTCCTGGTGACTAGAAGCTCTCCCTTGACAGGGTAATCCACGTCCTCCTCAGATAGCTCCTCTTCATCCTCCGAGACTACATCTCCATTGTCGAGCATGATCATGATCTTCTTGTTGGTAAACTCATTAGCATAGTGTCCAAAGCCATGACACTTAAAGCACTTGACATTCCGGGACCTAGTAGGTGTTGCTGGTCCCTTGCCCTTGTCATCACGCGTGGAACCTACTGCTGAGGTTCCCTCTTTAGGGTTAGAGAAGGACTTGTCATCCTTTGAGTAGGCTGGTTTTGAAGCAGATCCGAATTGAGACTTGGCAGTGCTTCTCCTTTTGTTTTGTTGCTCAATCAGAATGGCTTTGTGCAACAACTCATCCATGTCCTCATAATCTTGTAGCTCCAGCCTATCTTGGATATCCCGGTTGAGTCCTCCTTGGAATCTAGCCATGGTTGCTTCAGCATCCTCAACAACTTCAGCCTTCATGATGAGTGTCTCCAACTCCTGGTGATAGTCCTCTACACTCTTTGTTCCTTGAGAAAGTCTTCTCAATCTCTGGTGAAGGTTTCGTCCATAGTGAGCAGGGACAAACCTCTTCTTCATCAAGGTTTTCATCTCAAACCAGGAGGTGATTTGGGGCTCTCCATTGCGCCTCCTTGTTGTGGCAATCTGCTCCCACCAGTTTATAGCATAACCACAGAATTCAGTGGCTGCTAACTTGACCTTCCTCTCCTCAGTGTAGTGTTGGCAACCGAAGACCAACTCTATCTTCTTCTCCCATTCTAAGTAGGCGTCAGGATCATTCTTGCCATGGAATGGTGGTATCCTCAACTTGAGGCTACCAAGGTTGTCATCAGCCTGCACCCGTCTGTTGTGGTGCCTAGTTCTTTGTCCATCTAGTGAGTCTCCTTCACTCTCTTCTGCGGACTCAAGTTGCTCCTCATCCTCTTCCACTGCACGAGCTCCTCTCCTAGGTCTCATCCTAGCTCGTCCAGCACCTACACCTGCAACATGATCAATACCAGGTAAGTCAACGTTAGCTCGGTTAACTCTCTCCATTCTCCTGGTTATCTCAGCGATCATGGCTTCAAACTGCAGATGATCAAGCCGGATTTGTGGAACAACAGGTTCTCCCACATCCTCTCCTTCTCTTCTTTCAGCCATAGTATCCTGAAAAGCAAGTTAGAAAAGCAAAATAACAAACAAAGCTCTCTCTCACTCGGTTTTAGTTGCCAAGTCTCTGCCTTTCTCACGAGTTCAGTTAAGATTCAAAGCTCTTTCACCTAAGCTCTAGAACTTTTATCACAAATGATTTAGATAGACAGATTGAAAGAGTTTGGTCACCAATCCGCTTTACCACCCCAGCTGGATTTCTCCTCAGCTCTTTGTTCTTTTCTTTTTTTTTTTGTTTTGATTTGGCCGATCTCTTTCTGTTTTTAGATCTTAGACCACTTTTCTTTTTTTTTGTTTTTTTCTTTAGGGGTTGGCCGGATCAGCTTACAACAGATAGAAAGAGAAGAAAGTGTTTGCTGGAATGATAGATCTGAGTAGACAAACACGAACCCTAACCTTCAAGTGGCTCTGATACCACTTGGTGCGGCCTGGATAGGCTTGTTCTCCACGGAGTTGGTTTTGGTTTTGTCTAACCCTAAACCTAAACCGAGTTGGTTTTGGTTTTGTCTAATCCTATTCCTAATTGGTTTACCCTGAATTCGAAAATCCTAAATCTAATTGTCTTTGGTTTACTTATTACAAATCGAGATCACATTAAACCAACATGCTGGTTCTTCACTCTTGATTGATTCCTCCTCTTGTCTCACGTGCTCAAGCACAGCTAGTAAAGCTTGCCTCTGAGCTTTTGTCTTTGATCTTGTAATCGGTCCAACTGAGAAGATCAAGTCATCTTGAGCTGCATTCTGGTCCATCTCTTCCTCTCCACTCATCCAGTCGGCTACATAGGGATCTACTTGCTCTAGCTCCTCCATCAGCTCCTGGATCTCTCCCTGGTAAGCCTCCTCCTCTGGTTCCTTGGCGTCTTGGCAGTTGGATTGACTGGAGGTTGCTTTTGACCCAATGGTGGTCGCACCAATGGCTTTGGACACTATGCTAATGAGTGTAACAACAAGAAGATCATGATCATGCTCGACAATGGAGATGTAGTCTCGGAGGATGAAGAGGAGCTATCTGAGGAGGACGTGGATTACCCTGTCAAGGGAGAGCTTCTAGTCACCAGGAGGACTCTCAATGTTCAACCAAAGGCGAAAACATGAACAAAGAGAGAACTTGTTTCACACCAGGTGTTTAGTCCTAGACAAGGTGTGTAGCTTGATCATTGATGGAGGGAGCTGCACAAACGTAGCAGTAAGATCTTTTAAGATCG
>CAJHQP010012428.1:0-12119 GCA_905132765.1 Moricandia arvensis
CCCAGAGGAGATCTCAACCCAGTAGAGTACTGACCATGCAAAGAGAAGGAGATGCTTCAGACAACTTAGCTCTTTCCCTATGAAGGTGAGTACATCTGATGGCTGTGCCTTTCCAATTATCTTCCCTGTCTTCAGGCTCTTGAAATTCAAGTTCATCAGCGTCTGAAGACAACTTGAACTACAACTCAGACCAACAGTCGAGCTCTTTTCACTGATAGCACGTGTTTGATGTGAACGAGGCATATCACAGGCAGTTGATTCCCTATCTAACAAACGCTACAGCATCCCTATCTCTGTCTATCTTAACCTATCACCATTTGCTATAAATCACATTTCCTCGAGGCAGGCTGGATATCACTGAATTCAAGTATTCCTATCACTAATGCATCGTGATGGTTATGCTCTGAATCTACTATGAGGGTCCTTGAGTCAAGAGAGTTTGTACCAGCTTTGTGGGTGAGATAGAGCGGCTTGGCGGCTTCTTCATACAAGGTCATCCAGGTCTCTCCTAGTCACTGGCGCCTATCACTGCTGTCGCACCATTGACTACTCACTCATGTTTGAATCACAATGATAGCTGAGTACATGGTTGTCCTGGATCAATGTGTTTGCCTCCTTGTTCTCTTTGGGACAGAGAGCATACACATCTTCTTAGTTTCGAAGCTTGCTTTCTCTAACGCATATGACTATCAGCCTGATTGTGCGACGGGTTTAGCTCAGGAGAAGGCCAAAGGACCTTATCTTGCTCATATCTTTCCTTATGACGCTCGCATGATCTGTAGAGAAGGCCTCAGCGTCATCCATCTCTGCCCATCTAAGCGTTCTGAACTTTCCCAAAATACTGATTGGAACTCCATTTCAATACCCGACTCAGGTTGTAGAGATCTCATACACAGTATTGAAGACTCTGCCATACGCTTCTTTGGCAGTTTCATCGGTGTGCGAGTAGCCTCCAAGCATGGTTTTTAAAAGAGAGTTGTGTATGATTCCACAGTGCTTGCTCGGTGCTTCTTGAAGCGCCCACTTGTTTCATTCTCAGGCAAAGTAGCCTGACTAATCTCTTGAGTTTCACCATCCTTCTTTGAAGTTTCAGCCTCTCCATGATATGCGCTGCTCCACGAAGTCCATGACTCGCTCCAAGCGTAACTTTGGTTAGCTCTTCGCCATAACATATACGTTCAGGGTACCCTCAAGGATCACTGGAATAAGTTCTCCTTGCTCCATTTTCTTGGTCGAATTCTTTGCCCAATAGGTAAGCTATGACCAGTGCGAGGTACAAGTGAAGAACAGCATTGAAAAGCAGAACAGAAGAAATTGTGAATGAGAAGCGATTGCGGAATGAAAGGAGCTTAGTGCTCCTGCATACCATGAAAGATTGAGAGATTTTAGCAGAGAGTTTATATGCATGGAGAATGAAGAACATGAAGAACAAGAGAGAGAGAGACGAGAGAGAAGCGAGAGAGAGAGAGCGCGAGAGAGAGAGAGTGAGACAAAGAGAGAGAGAGATCGAATTTTAGAGAGAGAAGAAGGAGAGAAAATATTTTTCTTGCTTGATATTGTGATCTGGTTACATGTTATATATACGCCAGATACAGAGCTACGCTAGGCAGACAAGGAAATACAATAAACACAATGAGAGAGATACGACACATAGACAGCTCTTGCAGCATGAGTGAAAGTGACATGCCATCCTTTCTTCTCTCTCCTCTCTATAACCAATCACATGTGAGTCTTTGCTTGCTCTCAGCAGCAAACGAATTCTCCTTGGTCAATACCTCCAGAGAGCTTCTGATAACTAGAAAATACATTTAGGCAAAGTCTCATTCATGCTTCGCTTGCCTCCAAGTGAGTTAGCGTCGAGAATCTCAATACTTGTACGCAAACACTGATTTCACTTCGATCCGAATTGCTCTGTCTCTTCTCAACTCTAGCCTATTCTGCTCATGTCACACAGACATGAAGACAAGTGGGCTCAAGTCAGACCAGCTAAAGCACTTGCAGTAATTCAGCAGCTCTCTCTCAGAATCAATCTTGGACGCTTACTCAAAGTGTGAAACTACCAGGATGCTATGAGAGAATCTTAAAATTGTGTGTTTGAAATTCTCTCAACATGAGGCAGAGTATTTGAAGTCATGAATATATCAACGAACTGAGCCATGAAGAAGTGAAGTTTATGCAATACTTTGTAAGTTCAGAAGCTTGTGGGAACGAGCTTGATAGCACGTGAAGTCTTTGCTCTGTGTGAATCCATGATGTCATAAGAGAGAGGTATGAACAAGACAAGCGTCTTACATCCTCTCCTAAATCGTAACTCCATTCTACAGCTAGTTGAACAAGCAATGTTCTAAGGGAAGATGAGCTCCTAACTAGATTGTGTGTGTGCTCTTGTTTAAGGAAAAATATCACACTCTCTTTACAAGGGAAAAGAAGTCAGCTTACAAAAATATGCACATCAAGAATGGAGATGATGGTGTTACGTCTAACCCCAGGACACAAAATGCAATAACATACATATCATAAGAGAAACACCAAGCTTGTTTAAATCTAAATCTGGTGGAATTAAACTCAAGAGGGATGACTCTCTATGTCCTAAAGTGGCGCTTGAAGGTGCATTTACGTACTCAGAACTTACCAGTGATTCCACTGGAGAAAAACTTGGAACGAGCAGTGATCAACGATAGTCCTATGTAGAATGAGTGAAGTTGAGCCATTAATCAGGGAAACCAAGGCCATCATCTCGCAAAGAAGTCTGGTACATATTCCTTATCGCCAATCATAATAGATTCAAGAGCTAGTCATCATATGATTAGTGATCAGAATCTTATTAGTGATGTTAGCATACTTAGGGAATGTAACAATAACTAATGGAGATAGGTGAAGATATAAGGATCGAGAACCTTAAGTTGTTTGATAGAGAGTCCACGTCTTCTATATGCCTAGTTTTGCCTCTAATCTTCTTTCAGTGAAAAGGCTACGGTTGACCTAATTGTCAGGTGGGTTTTAGGCCTAATGATCGTTGAGTTTTAGGACCTTATGACAGAGAAGGTGATTGGTGAATGAACCAGTTAGAGTGATTTATACCATCTCCAAAAGATTCAACTCTCTAAACCCTCTACTTCCTCTCATTTATGCATGATCAGTAACTCATCTATGTGTGATATCACTACTTGGCATCCTAGATTAGGTCATCTCACACTCGTGGCATTAGAGATCATTATGCCTAATACGTCATTTAGTCACTTAGAATGTGAAGCATGCATCTTAGGAAATCATTGGAAATATGTTTTTCCAACATCAGAAACCATTTATGAGAAATGCTTGACTTAGTTCACTCTGATGTTTGGACCTTGCCTTGTATATCTAGAGATAACCATAAGTATTTTGTCACCTTAATAGATGAAAAATCAAAATACATTTGGATCACTTTGGTTGCCTTCTTAGGATCGTGTGTTAGATGCTTTATCACTTTCAAACTTATGTCACTAACCACTTAAGGCTAATATGAGGTACTAAGGTTAGAAAATCGATGACAATATACAAGCATGCATTCAAGAATCCATCTGACAAAACATGGCATAGTTCATCAAACAAGCTGTCCTTATACTCCTCATCAAAATGGAGTAACTGAAAGGAAGAATAAGCATCTAATGGGGGTGGCTAAACAATGATGTTCCATGCAAATGTTCCTAAGATATTTTGGAGTGATGTTTGTGGTAACAACATGTTATTTAATCAATCGAATTCCTACCAAAGCCGCTGAAGTATATCTCTCTTTATGAAGTGTTGAACCAAACCAGACCATCTATTCAGCACCTTCAGAGTGTTTGGATGCGCCTGCTTTGTGTTGATACCATGATAGAAAAGAAACAAGCTAGATGCAAAGAGCATGAAGTGTATGTTCATTGGATAATCATCTACACAGAAAGGATACAAATTCTAGAATCTTGAAACAAGAAGAGTACTTCTATCCAGATCTGTGAAGTCTACGGAAGACAAAGGGTTCTATGTTGAGAAGAATTGGGATGAACTCAAGATCTCTCTCAAGCATCAAACAAGACCAATAACTTTAGAATTATGATGGAAAGTCTTGGAATCAGTCTCACAAAGGAAAGGAGACGACCAGAAAATCTCCTCCTAATCAAACAAGAATCTGAAAGAATCACTCATCCTGATCATGAAGGGGGCAATGGATAGGAACCACGAGTTCAAGATGGTTCAAAAGTTCATGATCAGGATGGTGTTAAAGAACAAGAAACTGAACCTGAACCTACTCAAGTTGATGGAGAAGAAGAGGCAAAACCAGGTTCAAGTCACTAAGAAGAAGTAACAAGGATCAAGAACCTGCATCAAATTGGATTGACACAAGAGTGTAGTTCAATGCTGAGGCAGTAGGCTCACCTAGGTCAGCTGCAGTATGTTCTCTCGCTTAGTATCCAGAAGAACATCAAGTCTTCATCAGTGAAGTTGGATCAGGAATGGATACCGAAGGTCCTATGAGGAGGCTATGGAACATGAAGAGTGGAAAGAGTCGGTTTGCAATGAAACTAATGTGATGATAACAAATTATACATGGTATGAAGTTGAACTTCCCAAAGGCAAGAAGTCGGTAAGCAAGTAGATGGATATTCATAATCAAGTATCTGGCCAATGGAAAATCCGAAAGAAGAAAGACAAGGCTGTTTCAAGGGGATTGACTGAGACATATGGAGAGGACTACATTGATACTTTTGCACCAGAGGCCAAGCTTTACACAATAATGATTGTCCTCTCACTTGCTTTAAACCTAGAATGTGATCTATGACAAATGGATGTGAAGAATGTTTTCCTTTAAGGAGAGTTGGAAGATGAAGTGTATATGTGCCCACCACCTGCCTAGAAAACATGGTCAAACTAGGAAATTTATTGAGATTAAAGAAGACAATCTATGGCTTGAAGCAATCACCAAGGGCCTGGTATCACAAAGTTAGTACAACATTCAATGGAAGAGGCTTTGTCAAATCAGAGGTTGATCACACTCTCTTCACACTAACAAGAAAGCAAGGGATTGTTGTCATTATTGTCTATGTAGATGACATTATCATTACTGGCAATGACAAGGAAGGTATATTCTCAAATACAACTTTTCTTAAATCTGCGTTTGATATAAAATATTTAAGAGAGTTAAAGTACTTCCTAGGGATTGAAATATGCCGATCTAAAGAGGAGCTTTTCTTATCCCAAAGGAAGTACACGCTTGATCTATTAAATTAGGCAGAAAAATTTGGAGGAAGACAAGCCAAAACCCCATCGGAAGAAAGCTACAAGATATTGAAAGAGGGGGAGTTTGAAGACACTCCCTTTGAAGATGTCAAGAAGTATAGGAGGATGGTTGGGAAGCTCATATATCTAACTATCACTCGACCAGATGTGTGTTTTGCTGTGAATCAAGTCAGTCGGCACATGCGAGCCCTAAGTTTCATCACTGGAACATGGTGGAGATGATATTGAGATACTTGAGAGAAGCTCCTCGTCATGGTGTTTGGATGGGATGCAATGGAAAAACTGAGATCACTGGATATTGTGATACTGATTGGGTAGGAGATAGGGTTAATACGAGATCAACTACTGGGTATTGGACCTTCATTGGAGGCTACTTAGTGACTTGGAAGAGCAATAAGCCGAAGATGGTATCATGCTCACGTATTGAGTCAGAATATAAAGCAATGAGGAAGCTCATAGTGAGCTTATTTGGATCAAGAACATGCTAAGAGACTTGGGGATAAAGACCACAACTCCCATCACCATGAACTGTGACAACGAGGCTGCTATTCATATAGCATCCAACAATGTGTTGCATGAGAGGACTAAACATGTTGAGGTGGACTCCCAAAAGGTCAGTGACAACTTGCGGTTTAAGGTTTATATTCTTAATAATGCGGTCTATCAAAATTAACCTTACGAACTACCCTTGCCAAGAGAGGTTAAATTGCAGGATTTAGGGATCGAATCCAAGAGTGCGAGGGCACACAATAGAGTTATTATAATTCTAATGGTAAAGCTAGTAAAACTATAAATAGATGTTTTAATTGTAAGTCTATTAGGAATAGGAAAATATCTAAAATACTAAGTGAATGCAAATATGGAAAAGCGATAGATCTAGGGTTTTTGGTAAGTGAATTATAATGGATAAGATGCAGGGAATTATTAATATGCGAGGACAATAAATGTTAACTTTTCCGACCTCCTCTTGTCTCAACTCTCGTATGCGGACAGAGAAGTGTACCATCGATCAATGGCTAAGGCCTAGTGTCGATCAACGCTAATCGGACATGAAGTTTGTCCACTATGTTAATTAGACCAGCTCTCGCATATATCTAACAACCTAGCTCAATAGAACCAATTCTGGCACATAACGTACTCCCGTAGTAGTCCATGTCCTACGTTCTGGTTTCTAGTTAGTTACTCTAAAAGGAAAGCATTAAACACAATTCCAAAGATTGATATTACTTCATCCTATCCTATTTTAGGGTTAATTCATCAGTACCATTTTAAAACCTAAATCTAACAAGTGAATTACTCAAACATGATCAAAGAAACATGATGAACTGAATAATATAATGCATAGAATAATAAGGGGGTTACAATACAAATCTATGAAGGAGTTCAGATATTCTCCCATAAACACTAAAAAGCTTAATGCAAGAAAACTAAAAGCTGTAGAATAAAACTTATCTCCTAAAATGTGGTCCTCTCTGCCTAAACAATAGCAAAACTCATATAAACTATGTCAAACTCGTCCAGGGCGACTCTCGTAATTCATCTTGACTTGGTCTTGAAGTCAGAAAAGACTCTTTGAGTGGGCCGTCGATCGACATCAAGTATGCTCTGTCGATTGATGGTCATCCTTGACTTCGACTCGTACTTAGATGAATGTGAACAGCTACTGTATATCTCTTTTGAATGCTATATCTAGCTCCATTATCTCCATAATGCTCCGGAACATACATGGACTTGTAAAGACTCTAAAACATAGTCCAACACACATAGTAGACTCCGAATAGGGTCCAAATGATGGTCTAAACTGGTAAATAACAAGGTATATCAACTCCCCTAGACTTAATCTTTTGCTTGTCCTCAAGCAAAACATATGTAGTCTGTGAAAGAGGTTGAAAAGCAAGGACTCACATAGTGTATAAGTATAACTATCACCCTAACTATATCGCAATCACATCAAATAATGCAATTAAAAAGAAACTCTATGACCTATCCTAATATAACAACCAAATTCATTATGTCAGCACTTCAGCAAATGTGCCTATCACCTCGACCAATTGCTCTACCCTTAAGCCTGATACAGACAGGTTCAATGGTTATAGCCGGGTAAGGTAAACCTAGTCCCTTTAGGGAAACTCAACAAATACTAATTTGACTCACCCCTCTACTGATCTCCTTTCTTTGCATAAAAATAAATTGTTGGTTTTACCTTGGGAGTATCGATCAAAGGACACATGGGCTTAACTCCTGCAAATCTACTTACACATGTATAAAGTCTTTCATGATCATTTTCTTCCCTCTTTTCTCTCAGAATGTTTTTAAATCTCAAACTTAATGGACAATGATTTTGATACAATCCATCTTGCCTTCTTATTTTTGGTTTTTTTGGGAAAAGTTGTAGGCGAATAGTGGGGTCATCAGTAAAGAGAGAGAGAGAGAGAGAGAGAGAGAGAGAGAGAGAGAGAGAGAGAGAGAGAGAGAGAGAGAGAGAGAGAGAGAGAGAGAGAGAGAGAGAGAGAGAGAGAGAAGAACACATACTTGTACTTTACAAACTTGAAAAAGGAATCTAATTCGATGTATGCCAAACCCCAAAGCAAGCAAAATAGTCAGTATTAGGTTAGAGATCAGCTTTAGTTCCTTCAAACATTCTTAGTAAGTATGATATAATGGCAGGATGATCCACTTTAGCATCTCAAGTAATCTTTGCAATCAACAAGTCTAAGAGCGGTGCTATAGTGTGGTTAGTCAATCAATAAGTTCTGATCATAATCCCCTCTTGACTCAATAAAATCTTTTCCAAAAAACTAAGTGTCGACCGATGGTGAGTGATGAGTGTCGACTGATGGTGAGTGATGAGTGTCGACCGATGGTAAACCATCCAAGCCGTCCACCGATGGTGAAATGTTGATGTCTACTGATGGTTGTTTCGAACTTTTCTGCTCTTTCCTTGAAAACCGAAAGTAATTAAATAAAAACCGTAATTAATAACTAAACAGTGAAGAAAAAATAAAAACTTACTACACAGTGGGTTGCCTCCCCACTCAGCGCTTGGTTATTGTCTTAAGATTGACGTTTGGACTTATGGACTAGGAATGTGCTTCATCGAACCAATGTGAAATCATGCACTGATGAAGCTCCTAACAGCTTCTTCTTCTCTGGTGTGCTGGTTGTCCAACCTTATTTGAGAAGTCTCCATTGTACTCATCCTTTCCTAGTGCGTTTGAATGCATATCGTCATCATGTTAAGCCTGGCATCTTTGGGCTTTAAAATATCATCCAATTTCTGGTAGATATTATTCCTCATCCAGTCTTGAGAAAGGTAAACTCCATCAAGCTTGTCTTCCAATAACGTCTCTATTAACAGCCTCTGCCGAAATGTTGTGTGATGACTATCGATCGATGACCAAGTGTTGCCGTCGGTCGATGCTGAACTAACTGCTCCAATCGAATGTTGTTGTTGAATGATCTCATGAGTGTGGTCTATTTTCTGCTTCAATTCTTCCGTGCACGTGATTAACCAGCCAATACTGTCGTTGAACTTCTCCTCGACAACTTCCTCTCGTGAGGTAGATAGATCACTCTTCAGTAAAACGGCATAATGTTAGATCTAACCGCCAGATAGATCTCAAACTGGTGGCATTGAAAAGCTAACTCAATGTTATATCTTATCGAAAAAGATTTTGTCAATCTCACCGTATAAAGGTTTCCATACATAGCTAAACTTCTGACAAATTTTGCATTTCTGCATCTCAAAAAGCTTCAGAATCACCAAAGTTCTCCAAACATAGCTGAACCTGAAAACACTCCAAGTCAACTCCAGAAACACATAATAGACTCTAAAGAGGGCCATAACATTGTCTAAAAGTGGTAAATATTGGGACCTATCAACTCTCCTAGAGTTAAGCTTTTATTTGTCCTCAAGCAAAACAAGAGTAAACATGTGGAAGATGTTTGAAAAACATGGACTCACAAAATCTCTAGCTTATCATTATAACCTTACTATGTTACAACCACATCAAACAAGTGTCATTCTTAGATAAACTTTATATACCTTATCCTAGTATAGCATCAATATCCATTCTACCAACAACTTAAAAAATACTAGTCTGACTCACCCCTCTACTAACCTCATTTCTTTCATAAAATAAAGGTGCAGGCTTTACCTTGGGATTATCGATCACATGACACATGAACTCTTACCCCTGCAAGTATCTGAACACACATGCAGTCTTTTTCGATCCTTTCTTCCCTCTTTTCTCTTTTTGTATCTCTTTATATTATAATATATATATATATATATATATATATATATATATATATAATTTTAATGAATCAATGATATTGATACAGTCCATCTTGTTTATCTTTATTTTTCTTTATTTTGACAAAGTGTAGGCGAATAATGGGGTCAAAAGTAATTTACCTACCCCTCTCTTCCAACCATTTGTAATCCTTCCTTTATGAAGTAGAATAATGGGATCACTGGTAATTTACCTACTCTTCTGCATCTTTCAGGAAATCATCTCAATCTTTTAGATTCCAGAGAGAGAGAGAGAGAGAGACTCCCCCATGCACCGTTTTTTCGACCAATCGTCTATCTTTCATCATCTTAAACCAAAAACACCAACAATTGTCTTAGATTCTTTATGTTTCCAACACTAGTTTCACTTCTACTAATCACCACAAGATGGTTTCTTCATCAGAAGTTTCAGAGATGCTCGGATTGTCAATTTGGTGGATATGTATGGTGTGTTTCACCTGGTCGTTAAGTTTGCTGAAAAGTGCAGCACGGGCGTCCACGCATACGTTTTTCCGCAAGGAACTTTGGTGATAATGAAGTGTTCGAAGTCGCTTGTAAGTTGTTGGACTATTATAAGATATGTATCCATTCTATCGTTTTTTGCATCGTATTCTCCGTTGAACTGATTGGCGATGAGTTGAAAATTGTAGTAGGCCTCAATTCTGCTGGCCCCAAAACTTTAACTAAGCGTAGTCCAGTGATAAGGGATTCATACTCTGCTTCGTTGTTTGAAGCTTTAAAACCGAGGCGGAAAGATTTTCTGATTAGCTTGCAGGTAGGTGACTGAAGTTGGACACCTTCCCATGATCCTCTATTCGTAGATGATTCATCACATGCAGAATCCAAAACCAATTGGTAGGATCAAATCTTTCTCGAGCTCCGGTGCTAGTTCGATCAAGAAATCGGCGAGAACATGTGAATTCACTGCTGATCTATTCTTGTAGGTAAGGTCGTGCTCACTTAGCTCGACAGCCCATTTCGACAGTCGACCTGACTGGTTTGTATTTTGCATTACGGTTCGCAAAGTTTGATTCGTCAGGACGACGGTTGAATGTGACTGGAAATAGGGTCTGATCTTTCTTGCTGACGTGACGACTGCAGGGGCCATCTTTTCTAAGGTCGGATAGCGCGTTTCTGCATCCGCCATTTGTTTGCTCGTATAGAAAATCGGTTTTTACTCGCCCCTGTCTTCTCTGATGAGGACGCTCCTGACTGCGGTGGATGACACGTCGACGTGGAGGTAGAGGGTATCACCTTCTTCTTTCTTTGACAGTACTGGAGGGGTTGTTAGGTATGCTTTGAGTCGTCCGAACGCCTCTTCGCATCTATCTTCCCAAATGAATATTTTATTTCCGCGTAAGAGGTCAAAAAAGGGGAGGCATTTATCGGTTGACCTGGAGAACCTGTTGAGCGCTGCTATGCGAACAGTCAGTCGCTGAACTTCTCTGTTGTTCTTTGGACTGGGGAGCTCAAGAATTTCAGAGATTATCTTCGGGTTCGCCTCAATCCCCCGCTGATCCGAATGTACACTTTGTCGGGTTTAATTTCATTACGTACTCGTTCAGTCTGAAAAAACACTATTTTAAGTGTCCAAGGTAGTCGTCTACGGGCAATGATTTGACAAGCATGCCGTTGATGTAAACTTCATCGTGACTCCGATTTGTCGGAAAACATCTTATTAACGAGCCTTTGGTAAGTCGCACCGGCGTTTTTAAGACCGAATGGCATGACTTTATAGGAGTAGGTTTCGCGGTCGGTGATGAAAGCCGTTTTCTCTCTATCTTTGGGATGCATCATGATATGGTTATATCCTGAGAAGGAATCCAAGAATCTGAGTAACTCGTTTCCAGCTGTTGACTCGACCAATCGATCGATGTGCGACAATGGAAAGCTGTCATTCAGACATAGTTTATTTAAGTCGGTGATGATTACGCAGACGCACCATTTGCCATTCTTCTTGCGTATGACGACTGGATTGGAGAGCCATTTTGGATATCATACCTCAGTGATGGATCATTAGAGAGTAGGCGATCGACCTCGTCGTTGACGGCTTTCGCTCGTTCGGGTCCAAGCTTTTTCCTTTTTGCCTGATGGGCATTGTAAGTCGGATCGGTCTTAAGTTTCGTGAACTGCAATGGATGGTTTGGTTCCTTTCATGTTGGTTGTTGTCCAAGCGAAGTTCGAGATGTTGTATTTGAAGAAATAAATGATCTGGTTCTGAGGGTCGTCACCCAAGTAAGCTCATATTCGGATCATCTTGCTTGTATCAGCAGCATCTATACAGACCTTGACAATATCCTCCTTGAGCGGGGTAAATTTTTTCGATTGGTCTAGACACTGCATTTATATGGGGGTTCACCCGCCGAGCCTTGACTTCGTTTACGAGGAGATCTCGAGCTGTTCGCTGGTCACCTCGAAGTGTAAGTATTCGTCTGTCATGTCCTGGGAATTTGATACATTGATAGTAATTCGATGGTACGTTTCGTGGGTGTCTTTTATGTTCTAATAGGGTAGAAATATTCTAAACAAACAACTGTCAAATTAACACTTAATCCTAACACACAAA
>CAJHQP010012429.1:0-12113 GCA_905132765.1 Moricandia arvensis
CAAAGTGTAGATTAGTTAATTCTAGAGGTATAAGTGTCAATTTATATTAGTAATAAAACATTTTTGGTCATTTTATTCCTTAGAATCTATTTTCGTGACAAAAACTTTTTGAGTATTATCCTAGAATATCTCTCTATTAAAAAGGTTAATGATTGAACTTTAGAAAAAATAGCCTAATACAAAAAGTTCACCGGAAACTCAACAAAAATCTAGGAGACAATCTTGACAAAACACAGGTCAAAATCCTAGTTTTCACTATGCTCTTCTTCCTGTCATTCCTAAGCTTTGTTGAGACTTCTCCGCCGAACAAGTAGGAAGCAAAATTATTAACGATGGCAAGAATTTTATTCCCTTTGCACATCTTTTTCCATATCAACTGTCAACACCTATGAGATTTCATGCATCTCTAGATGTGAAAAGTAGTAAGAAAGCTTTACTATGTTCAAGCGCTTCTCTAAGTGAGGAGCTTTCATTTTACTGAGTATGCCAAAATCTCCAAGGCTTCATAATTCAACTTAAAACACTAATTTGATTCTAAATACTCTGCCCATATCTTTCAAAGGAGGAAATATTGACACTAGATTTGGCCCCGAGATTCACGAGAGAAAAACAAACAAACTCGTGATATTAAACATGAGTTAGATCTTTGAAAGATGATTTAGATCAAAAGGATCTACCTAAAGGGGAAATTAGTATTCAACCCAAATTCGAAAAATAAATAAGAATTTGAACATTTTCTTAGATTTTGATTGAAGAAATACCTCAAAACTCGCCACAAATAAAGATAAACCCGACGAGGCGGAAAAAATTCAATATAAGATCGAAAAGTTTTACCAAAGAAAAAACAAAAAAGAATAAGTCTTCTCCTCTCTGAAAGATGAACATGCGTGAAGATGGGCAAGAGAGATTTCTCTCTCTAGAGAGAAGAGAGAGAACCTTACACTAAACATATATTTCTGGTTTAGTTGTAGCTAGAATTTAGCAATGAGAGAACTTTACCCGTTTTTTTCCTAACATCAGACTCTTGTTTTATTAATTAAAGAAAGATTTTTTTTTCTGAAATGCGTCACTCTGAAGAGACATTGTGGAGTTAGTACACCACGGACCTCTCTGATCCAAAGAGGTTACACATGTTTCCACCCTTATTTTTCTGAATGTGACAAAGATACCAACCTTTGTTCACACAAGAGTACATTTGCAACTGTAGAACAACAAGATGACAAATGACATGTACTCATCCCTCTTCATTACAAATGCATTGTTTTGAGCCATACACCAATCCTAAAGTACAAATTTAACCATCATGCCTATCTTATCAATGGATTCTCTTGTGAGATGAGAGAAAAACTCTTCATCATATCAATATATATTGCGTTGCATAGGATAGGTGCACAATGCACACTCGAATCCTGCAACCACTGCTTTCTTCATAAAAGCCGGTGTTTCTTTTTAGAGATTGAACGTGTAAAAACCTATACACCCTTGATGTAAAGTGTACTCGGTTTATATTAGCGCAGTATGTTCGCAACAACAAATAAGGCGTATATAGGTACCAAGGGAAGTTAAACACATCAAGAGATGCATATACTCTGGGAAGCTCTGTTAATTCCTTCACAAACTTGCATGTTGTTCTTAGACTATAGAGATCTTCTAAGGAGTTATCGACCACACGTTCCACCACCAACTATTAGAGATGAGTATTAGGTAGTGGAAAGGTTGCCAATTAAAAGAGATGTCTTTCCGACAACCCTCTTGCTAATGCTCTGCATGTTCATTAACTCTACTTTAGCTCTGCGTAATCATTTCATTTCAACAGCTAAGTCTATGATTAAAAACTTGAGTTGACAAGTAGGAGAAGTAAAAAATATATTTTGTCGTAATAGTTATAAAAAAAATAAAACCCATATATATGTATTGCATTAATATATTGGTAGAACTAATTTTATTTTAAATTATACTTTTTCAATTACTTTAAGGTAAAGGTTTAACTAAATGTAAGTTTAAAAGATTTGAAGCATAATAATTAACAAACCAGAATACGTGAATATTCGGAAGAACTAAATGTAAGTTCAAACAATGAACACGAAGTCAATATAGCTTTTACTTCATTCACATCAACTTAATGAAACTAAATCTTTGAATGGTATCCGAAAAACGAAGGTATTCCTAAACTCTTCTATCCATATCTATTTATTTTACCTTACAACAAAACATATATCATCATCAATATATACCTATAGAATATAACAATTACGTTTGTCTTCTCATACATTTTCCTTAAATTTTTTTACTTTTGATGGCGGATTCAAGGTTTCTTTCGCTATTAGATGAACTGCAAGAGAAGGTGCTCCAACATGTGGCCAAAAACACAAACACATATCTTGCCACTGTCAAATTGAAATGCAAGCAACTAAATAAGGTTATAGTACAACCTTCGGTCTTCATAGGCTTTGAGTGTTCAAAATCCCTTTGGGCTTGTTAACTCGGACGCCTGCAGCGTTTTATGCGAAGCGTTATCGTCATAAAAACTCAGATGCAATATACTTACAGTTTATGTTTCTTGTTAATCAAATCATGTAACTCTGACCTCTTATTAATACTATAAGCAGTTATTCAAATTATTTCTCTATTATACAAGAATTTTTGTAACACTTCGAAAAAGTTGTTCAAATTATTTTTCTGTTATACAATAATTTTTAAAAGCACATCTAATAATTTAATACTTTATTTCATCTAACTACGCGTAGTTACAATTATCGACGATTCGAGTATTGATAAGATAAACCAATTTATAAGAGTCATGATTACATAAACTTGATGAATATTCTGGGATTACATAAACTCGATGAAAAACAAACCAAAAGACATAGAAATATCTAAACAAGATACCATATTATTGAGTCTCAATTCCTTATAAACCAATGAAGTAGAGAAATATACATATCTCACTCATCGAGAAGAAAATATTTCACATTTTTGGACCCTTACTCTCTTCAAAGTACCAATACCAAAAGTCTCCAGCCGTATTACAATCGCAGTCATAGTATAAGGAGATCAGTTCTATCTCAAACTCATTCCTCTTGGCAATCAACTTTGTATGTTGAGGCCAAACTTGAACTCAACCAACTAGTACTAGTTTCCAACTAATCTTTTCTAACATACTCTCGGGTGAACATGGAGAAAGTGTCTTGGTCATCCCAAAATGTAAAGCGAAGCATAGTATATGTATACATTGTGATATCTCATCCTTAGTCAGATGCATCTTTAATGAAAGCAATTCCTTCTTTAGGAAAGTCATACATAAAGAAAAACTGAGCCCCCTTGATATAGACTGCATCCGGATTTCTGTGGTGATAACATGTTGCATAGAAAAATACAGGTATCCGATCCAGTGAGCCCAAAGGGATATTGAAGAGGTCAAAGGCCGCATCGACCAAAAGACGTTATGAAACCTCCTTAAGTTGCATGCATTTCAATTTGACAGTGGTAAAATCTGTTATGGAGTTTATGGCCACGTGTTGGAGCACATTCTCTTACAGTTCATCTGGTAAGAAAGCAACTTTGCTCCATTACAAGAAAAAATTTCTTCTGCCAAAGAAAGAAGACAATGATTATACTACTTGTTGTAAGTTTCAATAAAATTGGAGAATCATTAAGAATATTTATTTAAAATATTGTATAGTTCACTTAAACATTATTTTTGAGAGAGATAGTCTCATTGAGAGTAACAGATATATTGACTTTTGCTTGCGTTGTTGTTCCTGATAGTTCAGTTTTCCTGGTTCGTTAAATTTTGAAATTACAATTAGTTTACCTTAAGTTCAGACTCAAATATACTTAAATTTTCGTTATTGTGGTATTTCCAAAATAAAAACCTTATAATTTTGTGTTTACTTTATTCATATTAACTAATCTAATATGAAAATCTACAAAAAAAGTTATTTAATAAATATGAATGCATATAGCCGTAGGAACATAATATTGCCAATTAATAAACATTGCACAAGGTCATCACATAACTCTTAATGAAAGTCGTGAAAAACTTAGAAAACATGATGGCATGGAAAGGAAACAGCAGGTTAACGCCAATGGAAATACAATTTGCAATTGAGTAGCACATATCAGTTTTTAACGTGAACACCTGATCGTGAATGAATAGTGTAAACGCATATGTCTTTTAGTGCAATTTGTAGGTTTGAAAACAGTTGGAGTTTTAGTGTTTTATATTACAATTAGTTTTACCTTAACAGAAAATATGATTTTATAGTTTTACCAATATGGTTAAAGCAATTAAGATTTATTTTTAGCATTTATGCTGGTTAATTTGCTTCTACTTCTTGTCAACCCAACTTACCTAAAATCGATATAAATCATAGGCTTAGCTGTCTAAATGAAATTACATTTTCATGAGTAGTATTAGTGAACATAATAATACTAGAAGCAGTTTTACCTTAAAATATACAATTAGTTTTAGCTTTAAAGTTAGAAGAATACGTTGAGGCAAATTAAAAAGAACTTAAATATAATTTAAACATCTTTATGTGTAAGAAAACAAAGATATAAAAATGGTTGTTATTGTAGTATTTTCACAAGAATACCTTAGTTTTGTGTTCTCTTTATTTATATTAACTAATCTGTTTAGCAAAAATATTAACTAATCTAGTATGAAAAACAACATAAAAAGTTATTTAATAAATATGAATGCATAAAATCGTAAGAAAATAATATTTCGTATTAGTAAATATTTCACAAGGTTATCACATACTCTAAACGGTAGTCGTAAAACAAATAAAAAAAATTTGATAGCATGCCAAGGCAACATACAGTTAACGGCAGTAGAAAAACCATTTGCAACTGAGTAACATGTGTCAGTTGTAGGCATAAACATTTTAGTGTGAATGCATAATATGAACGCATATGTGTTTTAGTGCAATTTGTAGTTTACAAACAGTTGGAATTTTAATGTTTTATATTACAGTTACTTTTACCTTAACATAAAGTATAATTTTATAGTTGTACCAGTATGCTTAAAGAAACTAAGATTCATTTTTAGCGTTTATATGGGTTAGTTTACATTTACTTCTTATCAAATGAGCTTACTTAAATCGATATTAATTATAGGCTTAGCTGTCTAAATGAAATTAAAGTTTGCATGACTAGTATTAATGAACACAATAATATTACAATTAGTTTTACCTTAAAAATTAGTTTTACCTTTATAGTTAGACTAATACGTTATGGAAAGTTAAAAAAAAAATTAATACAAAGTTTGCATTTGTAAGAAAATGAAGATACCTAGTATTTCCATAACATTGTCTTATAATTATGTGTTCTCTTTATTCATTTTAACTAATCTAGTATGCAAAAACTTATATAAAAGATTATTTAATAAATATGAATGCATACAGTCGTAGGAAAATAATGTTGTGTATTAAAAACTTTTCACAAGATCATCACATAACTCTAAATGGTAGCCGTGAAACAAATCAGAAAACTTGATGGCATGCCAAGGCAACAGTCGGTTTACAACAGTGGAACAACTATTTGCAACTGAGTAACACGTGTCAGTTTTCGTCGTGAACACTTGAGTGTGAATGCATAATGTGAACACATATTTGTTTTATTGCAATTTGTAGGTTTGAAACAATTAGGACTTTAATGTTTTATATTAAAGTTAGTATGACCCTAACATAAAATATAATTTTATACTTTTACCAATAAGGTTCAAACAACTAACATATGTTTAGCGTTTACATGAGTTAATTGATTTATACTTCTTGTCAACTCATTTTACTTAAAATCAATATTAATCATAGAATTACTAAATAAATTAAATTAAGTTTGCATGACTAGTTTTAGTCAACTTTTGAAGTTGACTAATATATTAAATTGAAAAGAATTGAAGCACACTTTAATTTTTTTTAAGTGTAAGAAAACAAAGATACAAAGATGGTCGTTATTATAGTATTTCCAATATGATACCTTATAATTTTGTGTTCTCTTTATTCATATTAACTAATCTATTACGAAAAATTTACATAAAATATTATCTAATAAATATGAATGCATACAGTAGTAGGAATATAATATTGCTTTTTAATAATCATTCCACAAGGTCATCACTTAACTCTAAATGGTAAAGTGAAACAAATCAGAAAACGTGATGGCATAGCAAGGCAACATGCAACTATTTGCAATTTAGTGACACGTGTCAGTTTTTGGCATGAACACTTGAGTGTGAACGCATCCGGTGAACGATAGTGGAAAAACTATTTGCAACTTAGTGACACGTGTCAGTTTTTGGCATGAACACTTGAGTGTGAACGCATATGGGTTTTAGTAAAATTTGTTAGTATGATGACAACTGGAATTTTAATGTTTTATATGACAGTTAGTTTTATCTTAACATAAAATATAATTCTGTAGTTTTACTAATAAGTTTTTAAAAAATTAAGATTCATTTTAGCGTTTGTATATTTTAAAATATATTTATATTACGTTTAAATATTAAGAGTTCTAAAAATGAAGGGCTATGGAAAACAATCAATGTAAAAATGAAGGGTTTTTAAACATTAATTACCAAAATCATTTTCCTTGTAAATAAGGGGTTTGATCTCCAATCAAAATTATTTCATCGGCATGAGGAGTGGTAAATAAGCCTTATAGTATTAAAGATGAGTGTTAATGGTAATTGTATTGAAAAATTAAACCTTTTATTACAATTCTTCGAAATCCTTTCTACAAATCTATTTATAATCATCATTCACGGAACTATCTTTCTTTCATTCGATCTTCAAACTTCAATGTTCAAGCTTTAATCGTCGATATTATAATGGAAGATTTCAGACTTAGATCTCTGCCAGAAGAATCACAAGATTTGATGGTCTAGGGCGTGGCTAAAAACTCCTTTGGCGATCTTTTTAGATTGAGAACTACATCGAAGCATATGAAGGAATAACATAACGTCCAAAAATTTACGTGTTGCTTAATGTGTTTAAATGGCCTTGGCACATTTTGAGGCATGTGGGGATAGATGAAGAATTCTATGCATACAGAACCCTTCCACACTTTACCTTAAGGGTGCCTAGTTCTTCTTTCTGTATGGATTTGAGGAGGAAGATCTTGCATTGATGAATATTGCAGCAGACAAAAGCTTCGAGATTTCTTTGTACACATACACCATGGTTCACAAAGCAATTTGGGACGATGAGGAGTATTTCTTTCATTTCAATAGAAACGATATCCGCAGTATAAGCATGAAGGTTAAAGCTTAGTGCTGAGGTTGGCCTCCTAACATGGCTGCCTTACTAACAAAGAGGGATGAGTTTATAGCATTGGTGTTGTCTTCCTACTATACTTGAAATATACTACTTATGAGCGATGGAGTAGATGGATTGAGTACATGGCACGATGATCATAGTAAGGGTCCAAATATGTTCCACCACTATTGCTTTGGACGAGGGAGTTTTCCCCATCACCCAGGTGTTATAAAACATCGAGACAACAGGCTTTGATGATCCTCTAAAAACAATAAGTTTTATACTTATTCTTCTTCAGTTTGTGATCAATGTTTAATAGTATTATGCATTAATTTTCTGTTGCCCGTGAATTAAAACGTAGTTCTTGTATTTTAAATGGCCATAGGCAATGGTAAAGCTAACGTGAATTGACAAATTAAAACACCAATAGTAACACTGAGATACTTGAATACTAGTGCAATTATGCGAAGCTAATTAACTGACACGCGACAGAGTGATACCAATATATTATTATTTTTATCTAATTTGGGCAATTATGCGTTCACACTTATTTATTTCATTTGTTCTTGATGAATGAATGATTCCAAATATATTATATACTTATTTTAATATTAATTATCAATTACATCTTTCACTTTTTCTACTTAACCAATTTACCCAATTATTTTATTTTTTGTTTGTTTTTTTTCTTACATCAAAAAGCTGTTCAATCTCTCAGACTTGATGTGGCCTGGAGATCTAGACTGAGATATAACAACCAACAAAGAAAAGACTCCTATAGAAACCACGAGCTGTCTTGGCTAGCACATCTGCTATCTTGTTTTGATTTCGTGGCACATGAGAGATCTTGAACTCTTGAAACCGACCATGTAAGACTGCGAACTCCGATAGCTCCACCGAAAAGCTTGCCCACGTCTTTGGATCTTTCATCATTGCTATTACATCTGTGCAATCTGTACCGAAGTGTTGAAAATTAGTTTTTTTCAACATGTTTTCCATCGCCCAAATGAGAGTTCCTATTTTAGACTGTAATGGAGATAAACATCTCTCAAAATTTCTCAACCCCATGAGTTGTTATTTCCTGGTATTGTCGAGGTATACCCATCCACACCCACTAAATTGTGATTCTGACAACCATGCCCCACCAACCAGACAAATATTTTGTAAGCTTATGGCTTGTATTTCATGAGTCTGATGTGGAATTGTATCCAATGGCAATGAGTTAGCCTCAAACCAAGCATTACATTCACTTTCGGCATATCTTACCAGCTCAAGAGGGTCTCTCATTATTTTTCTATTTTTCTCGAGGACTTACCTTGCAAAACCTTTTTCGAGTTCATACGAAACTTGACTTCGATTATCCCGTTCTCCTTTTTTGAGATATTATATCTCTCTGTTTTTAAAGAGGACATCTCTCAGGAAGTTTCTGACGTTGATTTCGTCGTAACCGATTTTGACCCCAACAATTAGCCCCAGCTCGTTATAATCGTGATGTTCTTGAGAGCGGTTTAGGCATGTCAGATAAGTTAGTCCAAATCCAACGTCTGAATGTCCGAAGGTTAATAGTGAATTCTCTCATCTATAAGTATGTGGAGTAATTTTTCAAATTCTTCACTTGAACATTTCCAGAAACTTTTTTCTATGATTAAAAGATCTTCTTTTCTCTTCTCTCCCCTTGGTAATTTTTTTAAATCATGTCTTCGAGGAGAAAAGCTTCCACCAAGTCTCCTTATGATTGTTCCATCCCCGACAGCTCTAGCTCGCAACACAACGATGCGGGGCCAATGGTGGATTTCTTGGCACACTCGGTTGATCTCGAGGAAGCCGAGGCATACTGGGCCGCCAGGGGAAAAGTAAATCCTCCTAGACCTGGTACGTGAGCTCCTCCTCCGTTCTGTGCTTATCCCAAGGAGATTTTTCTGAGCAAGAGCTGCCCGAATGGGCTTCCTACCATCTGTGACTTCAGCCAAGTTTTGGAGTTAGTTAAGTTTTATCTCTTGGAAGCTGGGGAAGTTGCCGAGTCTCCGCCCAAGGGTTACTTCACGTGCTATGAGGCGTACTTGATGCAGTGCCATATATGGTTTCTCATTCCTGAAGTCATTGTGTGGCTTTTCAACAGATTCAAGATATCTATCAATCAGATAAACCCGTGCGGTTTCCAGCACATTGTCGGGATTTTAGCGCTGAGTTACAAACTAGGCATGACCCTTGACGTCGATCATCTTAAAGCTATGCTGAAACCATGGGGGAATCAGCCATAGTTCAGCTGAGGCCTCGGACGGGCATGACTATCATAGTGGAGTTCGTGTTGAACTATCATGACTGAAGAGAGCACTTCTTCTTTGTACGTGTTAACGATGCATCCGTAGAAGCGAACGTCATCCCCATCTTTAGGACTAGATGGGGTGTGAAAGGTAATCCTGATCGAGCGTCCTCCAGTTTTGGTTTTGATGAAATTTGATCTTACATGCTTTTTTGCTTTTGTTTTTAGACAGTAATCCTCTTCTTCCAAGTCCAGAGGGCCTCAACACCGTCCGAGAGTTGCTCTGTGGATGTCTGTGTTTTTAGGTCACGTTCACCCTGAAAGGGTTTCATCGGGATGTCTCTCTCCACCGCTCACGGTTCAGACGGACTTGCCAGTAGATGAAGGGTTGGATTCGACCATGGATGGGTTCGTTCCGTGTGAGGTTTGCTCGAGGAAAGAAAGGTCAAAATCCCGCAAGGACAAGTAGTTCTTCACAGATAACATACTTAGAGACTATCTCAACAGTCAAGTAGGCGGGAGCGTATGCGAACGGAATGATCTTGACGAGTTGCTCGATTTCGAATTTCCTCCGGCCATAGATGGGTCCAATGGGGTGCAAGATTTAACCCATGCGTCGAGGATGGTTAACGGGGTAAGTTTTGGTCCTCGAGCATTATTATTATTATTATTATTAAGGTTGAGCTTCTCTTGACTTTGAGACATTTCGTAGGGTGTTCTTATGATGAACTAAGCTCTTGATGCAAGCTTCCAAGAGGCTCGCATGGCTCAATTCAGGGCTAAGATGGTTGACAAAGAGATCGCCCGTTTGAGAGACGAATTTGAGAGTTCCTATCGTCGCGAGAGAGAATCGCTTGCGATGGAGGTTCGTCGTGCTTATAGGCAAGGGAAGAGAGAGATGACTGAAGTCATGAAGACCCGTCATGACAAGTTCTCGTGTGAGTTTGAGGATCTTATGAGGGGTTATAAAAATCTCAAGGATTATCACGAGTGTCGCGGCATAGTGGGCTGATTATACCTTACACAGGCTCCTAACTATTCGTTTGACACCGACTATGCAAGGAAAACTGGGCGGATGAACGAGAGAGATAGGGACTTCGCGATCCCTCAAATCGAGGAGAGGATATGGGAGCAGTGGAACCCTATTCCTGTTTCTCCTTATACGGTGGAGGCCGAGACAGTAGCTGCTGATGAGAGGAGCGAGGTGAACCAGCCAATGGCCCCTCTGAACGTTAATGACTACTTGCTCGGGAGGTCGATAACTGGGTACTTTGGTCTTAACAATTGATCGCAAGGTCACGACTTATTTGGGAATGTGTCCATGTATATTATAGTATGTTTACATTCATTCGTTCATCATTGGCCAAGCGTGGTCGTATGTCATGTAGCGGGACTGGCCAAATGTGACTTCGAATTCCTGCCTTTATCGAATTTCGTTTGAACCGTGCTTATTATGAAAAAGGTGTTTCATAAAATGTTTGAATTTTTGTAAGTGTAGTGGAAAATTCGAGTTGTCATCTCGCCTTCCACCCCTCTTTGCGGATCATCCTATTCGTTATTCGTCCGAGATGTTCGAGAAGTTCTCAAAGTTTTGAGAATGTTTAGATGCGGATGAAGAAACATGCTTTCAGGATCTTGTATCTTTTCGATATCATGCCTTGAGACGTTAGAGACCAGTGTGCTGGGTTTAAGGCAAAGCCTAGGTTTACTTTCGGTTTGAGGATTTGCGATGACTAATCGGCTTTCGTTTTGCCTGTTGCGATTTTAACCTGACTCTGGTCCTGTTTATTGTCCACAATAGGTTCTCGGCTTATACGACTTGTCTGGTCGTAGTTGAGCATATTTCTAGAGACAATTTTTAAGTCGTTCGGGAGTGCTGACCAAAATTTCTGATTTCTTTTATAGCGCGCTATTTATCCTGGTCGGATGTGAGAGGATCTATCCTTAGGACGGATCCGGGTGTGTTTTTTAAGAGGGCTAAAGTACTCGGCGAAGCCATTTGTCGAGCGTTTGTGATTTATAGTCGCAAATTGACTGGGAGTGTGTTCTCGAAAATCCAGGCGACATCTCGCTTATTTTTTGGAAAACCTACTTTGTGTTAGTAATGTTTTTAAGCATCAGGGACCGGGGTCTCGTGCTTTGGTCGGAACTCGGAATTGACGATTCAATTGAGATATGTTTGCTGAGGAGTTTTAGTGATCAGCGGGATCTGTTGATCTTGGCGATGCCTCAATCAATGCGATGAGGTTTCTTGTTGGATAAGATAGCGTGGAGTTGATCCGTTTTAAGGTAGAATGATTTTTCGCGAGTTTCCATTTTTGGGTTCGTGCGATAAACGTATATGGATGTTTTCCGAAAGTATAACAAGATGTTTCTTTGCGAGATAATAGATATTTTGCAACTTATAATGAATTCTTTATTGCCAAAAAAAGTTTTGAAAATATTGAGTACAAAGCAAATATTTTAGAATGCGGGAATATTCGAGTATTTGTATATGTACACACTCCCCCCCTCTTTTTGGAGAGGGGGATAGCTGAACTTGTCGTTCGACGAGCTGCCTACGTACCCCTTTCGAGGCTCAAGACATCTCG
>CAJHQP010012430.1:0-12112 GCA_905132765.1 Moricandia arvensis
TAAAATCCTTAAATTTATTAGATTAGTAAAAATATTTGTAACCCAGATTGTTTGAACTCGAAAACCCGACTAATTTCATAGGTCATGAGACAAACTATGTAAAATATCCCATGTTCCATACATGCGGCATCTTATCTGAGTGAAAGGTTGTGGAGAAATAGTAATGTGAATTATGATATTTATAGAAGTTTAAATTTATAATCTATTGGTAGATTAGTAAGGTGTAAATAATATATTCAAAAGGTTATGTGGTAAAATATGAAATACGTTTATATTTAAAATATTTTGTTGATAAGTGAGTTTCACATTTCAATTAAAAATATATATATAAATCCATATTTATGAACATATCTATATCTATCTATTTTTTGTACTAATAAAGTTGGGTTGGGTGTATTCCGGCATCTAAAAAAGGTTTCTATATTGCGGCACGTGGTATTCTCTGTTAAATATTTGAAACTGCTTGAAATGATGAGAAACCTCAATCTAACCATTTTTGTCTTCCCCTCTCTCAATTGAAAATTGTTCTATGTTCTTTAAATTTCTTCATCAATTGTTTTTTTTAATTCACATAAGTACTATCTTCTCCAATTCGAGTTTCATTATCAACACCTCAACCACCATCCAAATTGATAGTTTTTTTTTTTTTTGCTAAACCCAAATTGATAGTTTCCACTAGATTCTCCACATAAACTATTCGCCGGTAAGGTTTTTTCATTACTCTCTAAACATAAAAAACCAAACTAACCCATTCGAAAATATATTCTCTCAGGCGAAACACTTGTACGACCAAATCGAAGAGATGTGTATCTTCTCAGTGAACAAATTCACTCTCCCTTGGATAAAGCATGAGCCATCAATGTTCAATCTCCAAGATCCAGATTCTAGTTTTAGGGTTGCAATAATGTTGGATAATTGCAGATTGTGGGAAACTTAACATATTAATAAATGTTGAATATGTTAAGATAAACATAAAAAAGATTTCTAAAATAGGAAAATAAAGTTTTTTATTTAGGTTAGGTTTGTATTTCATATCTCACATGTTAAAGAAAATTGTCTTTTACTATAAATATTAAGCCTCATAGAGAGGTATTCCATAAGGGATCTAAGAGAAAATATATGAGAGAGTATTCCATAAGAGATCTAAGAGAAAATATATGAGAGAGAAGACATAATAGATCTAAGAGAAACATTGAGAGCTTTAGTTTTGAGAAGTTTCTAAAGCAATAAGAAAACTTGTTCTTATAAATCTTTGTGTTCTAGAGATTTGAATTGGTATTAGAGCCTCAGATTGGAGAATCGATCAAAGATTAAGTGAAGCTTCGATCTTGGTGACTGTGAAGCTAAGATCGCGAAAGCAAGATAGCTGACGCGAATGGGCTCCACGCACGAAGGACTTTGGATCCGCATCCATCCAATGTATGATGTTGAGCTCGACAAGCTATACAATATGGTCGATGAGGATGAAGGTGTTACTCCGTGTTCATGAAGTGTGGGACACGATAGAACTAGGCTCAGATGATCAAAAGAACAACGAATATGGCGATAGTTTTTTTTGTTTCAATTTTTCCCGAAAACTTGATTCTCCAGGTGGGAGAACAAGCCACTTCTAAAGACATCTGGAACGCGATCAAGTCAACGACACCTTGGAGCTGTTCGTGTAAGGAAGGCGAGATTTCAGACGTTAGTCAAAGGAATGTCGAGTGTAACACACGAAGAAAGCGCGTGTGACGCATGACTAGCAAGGAAGCAATTTATACACTCATATCGTCTAATGCTATGTTATTGAAGAAGGAGAGTGATGTATTCGATCGGTTCAAAAGGTTCAAGGAAAGCATTAAAAAGCACACCTTTCGCATCGATAGAGGAGGAGAGTCTACCTCAGCTGAGTCGAAGATGTCGAGCTGCTTATGGGTTGAAGCTATGGTAGTCGAGTTGGAAGCTATCACGAGAAACAAGACATGTGAGCTTGTAAATAGATCGGCTAGTGTTAAGCCTACAAGGTTAAAGTGGATCTACAAGATTCAATGAGCAAATAGGATCACGATAAAACAAGAAAGGTATGCTCAAGGAATCATGTGTGACACAAAGATAGAAGCGTGTAACGCAACTCACATACCAATGGAGTCGAGTTTAAAAGTGTCAAAAAGAGAAGATAAAACAAAGATAGATGCTACGAAATACAAAGAAGCATAAGATTTTTAAGGTATCTACTTCACACAAGACCAGAAGTGTGTAACACAATTGGTGTTCTAAGTCGATACATACAAACGCCGGGTGTTGAGCAGAAGGCCGACATCCTTACCAAGCCATTATCAAGGATTAAGTTTCAAGCAAATGAGAAGCTTAACTGGAGGTCAAGAAATTGATCGCTAATTCAAGTTGGAGTTAAGGGGATGATTGTTGGATAATTCCAAGCTTGCGGAAACTTAACATATTAATAAGTGTTTAATATGTTAAGATAAATACCAAAAGAAATCTAGAGTAAGAAAATGAAGTTTTCTATTTAGGTTAGATTTGTGTTTACATCCCATATGTTAAAAGAATTGTCTTTACTATAAATAGAAGTTTTATGAAGAGGTGTTCCATAAGATCTAAGATAGAAAATATCTAAAAAAAATATTGAGAGCTTTAGTTTTGAGAAATTTTTAAAGCAATAAAAAGTAGTTTTTATAAATATTTGTGTTTCTAGAGATTTGAAATAACCCTAGCTCGACCCAGCAATTGTGTGGCGCATAAGCAACTCACAGCGAGAGTTAACTCATTAATCAAGAAAAGCAGAAGCTCAGTGTAGGTATTATGACAAAGATAAACTGGAAAATTTGGCCAAAAAAAAAAGATCAACTGGGAAAAATGGAGGAACGCATTATGTTGCATCACCGGAGGAAAGTGGGTTTAAAGAACATCCCAAGGTTAATAGCGATTCTCTAATGCTATTAAGCATGTTTTGGGTTGTTAATTTTAGAGCTGAATAGCATGGGCTCTTTAAAGGCCTTAAAGAACATCCCAAGGTTAATTCCATTACTTATCGACGTATTTTTGTTATAAACATACCTTGGCGTTCTTGCTTTTAATGACTTCAATTAAGGCATGGCCTATTCTATTTTTCTTTCAAAGAAGTCTACTGTCTATTTTAGATGGTAAAAAGTAAAAACTGTATCCATCCATCTGATATCACCATGGATGTTTGATCCTTGGTGAAAAGTCTCATGCGTTTTTGTCGTGGCTTTCATGCAAAATATAAAAATATTATATAATGTTATTACTAAACCATAAGAGATATGACTCTATAGAGCAGATCATATTGGCCCAAGAGAATTCAAGTACGTACTTTTGGCAGCTAGCAGTGACTTGAAAGAGCAGAACGATAAGGATAAGAATGAGAAAGCTCGAAATCTTACGGTAGTCAGCTTTCATTTTTTTTAAGCTTGTGCTTACATTTTTTAAGCTTGTGCTTACATTTTTTAAGCTTGTGCTTACAGAGAGTGTTAGTGGAAATTAGATTTATATAGAGTTTGTTGATTTTAGAAGTTGAAAGATTTGTTAAATTTGGGAAGAGCTGTAGAGAGTTTTGTATATTGTGAAATTTTTGTGAAATTAAATTGATATAATGATTCTAAGAATCTATAGTATATAAGTAGTATTCTTAAAATCTTTTGTTATGAGTTAAATGGTGAAGAATATAACTTTCGGTACGATCAACTTTAATAAATTTAAATAATTATTAAAATTTAATTTTTTGAATAACAAAAAATTATGTATAGAATTACTAAATCATCAAAGTTTAATGAGAATTGAGAATCTCTGAACCAATAACAATAAATTCTAACAATCATTTTATAAATTTAGCTCCCACTAATCTAGCTCCAATAATTGTTGAGTTTTTTTACCAACATTTTTTGGCTTTCTTTTCCTTACTTGTATATAGCACCACATAGCCGGTGTAAGAGAAACTTACACCACCAATTTTAAATCTAAGAATGTCACAAGAGTAAATTGCAGTCGCTACTTATCTCTTTAAAATTTTAGTAATTTCAATAATTTTTTTTGTTCCATCTATAAAGAGGTTGAAGAGATGAAACTTCACTGATATACTGTACAGCATCTCTAGTGTTTGGGTTTAGTCTTGGCTTTTACTTAAGCTTAAGATTTTATCATTCAGATGCTGACGAGATAGCTGAAAGTTTTTGTGAAACAGTGGACTAAATTCTTGAATAAGAATCATAAGATACGTTCATGCTGTCAAAGAACAGAAGAGACCTTATGGGGTCGTGTTTGTTGGAGTGAACAGAGTTGAGAAATCCACCTATCTGGCCAAAGTGGTGTAGTGGCTCGAGATGCATAAGGTCAATGTAATGATGGCTTCTTGTGAAGTAAAGGCATCATCAAGTTAGCGTTGATTAATGACTTCAACATTAACTTGACGAATACCGATACTTAAGAAGGGTTACAAAAGGATTCAGGGGTAGTTTCTAAGGAAGCAACTCAAAATGGATCTGCTGATACATATCAATGAAGTCTACACTAATTCATTGTTCAAATCATTTTACTTAATGTAGAATCTTTTACAGTTATTTTATTTTGTGAAATATGAGATAAACAATTGTCAATAGTATAAATATAAAATAGTTGCTACTACTATACACACTAAATGTTATATATTTATCATATGTTCATGGTTTGTTTTATTAGTTTGTTGCAACATTCGATGAACCATAAGATGTTGCAGCATTTGGATAAAATGCATTATTTTTTGACAAATATTTTTTTTTCTGATTTGTATCTAGCTAAGGTTTGGAAGATAGTTATTAATATTTGCTGTGGATTATTTTAGATTATCTGAGGAACATCATAAGAAAATATTTCAGATTTTGGAGTAGTTTTATTAAAATAGAAATGAGAGTTAGATAAGAGTAAAAAAATGTATGAGAAGTATTTGGTCTTATAAGATCCTCACAAAATTCAATATCCAGTTTGCTTTCAACATTTGTCAAAGTTTTTATTATAATTCATCAACAAGCAGTTAAAGTATACTTTTTCCAAAAAGCATTAATGGAATAATTATTAGATCCAGTCCAACGTTTGAAATTGGAGAATTTTCTTTAATTATTATTTTATATCATAATTTTATTACATTTTCTCATACCAACAAACATCAACCTATAAGAAACTTACGTTTCCATCATATTTAAAGTTGCATCTGAAGTTCGACAAAAAAAATGGGGCAGTCTTATGTTTTCTTTTTCTTATATATTTTGTTGTGATAATGGTTGGATTGTTATAAAAAGATGCATGTCAAAATAGAAAATACAAACTTTTTACGCTTTGTTATAATTTAAACCAAATAAATTAACTTTTTGGTGTTATCAGTTTATCTCATCTCTTTCACCAACTATAAGTTTACAACTATCTCGTCTCTTTCCACCAAATAACATTAAAATGGACGCAAATTAGCAACTATCAAACCTCGAAGAAATTCCTCAAGTAATCCAAAGAGATATATGTTACTACTTTAAGCAAAGAAAAAAAATTATCTACTTCATGTGAAGCCCGTCTCATTGCTTCTATCTTTAAATAATATTATCTAGCTATAAGCAATTTTGTTCATTGTTATCAACTAATACAAGATATTATCATTTTACTTCAACTATTTGTACACGTCCACTTTATCAAAAAAGAAAAACATTTTGTATTAAGCACATTGCCACCATACACTAAAAAAGAAATTCATAATTTCGTTTCTCTAAAACTAGTGGCTCCATCAATCAATCACATCTAGCTTACAAAAAGAAAGGGCGTCAACACAAAAATCAACTACAAGAGTAGATTTTTGAAAAACAATTGAATCTAACAAAAATGGTCTTTGTTTATTAACACAAATGACAAATAACCCGCACGTAGCACGGACAAACCACTAATATATATATATATATATATATATATATATATATATATATATATATATATATATATATATATATATATATATATATATTTGATTTTTTTTCTTTTACTTAAGCCAACTCTTAATTTTTTTATAAAATCTCTCATATCTATATTTGACCAATTATACTAATATATAAATCAACATATAATAGTCAACAAGTTAATTAGTAATCAGTAGTAAATTTTAAACCTAATTAATTAAATTTTTAAAATGATTGAAAAAGAACATTCAACACAATTTCCTGAAAAATAGATTACTAAATTTAGTTATAATAATACATATATAATATATATCTACTTTATAAATATTTTCAGATATTAAAAAAATAGGAATAAACTCCTTAATAAATAGTGTCATCATTTACATATTATTTTAATATTTAATTAAATAATTTAAATCTACATAGATATATTTATATATAATTTATTTAATATATATATATATATATATATATATATATATATATATTATATATATATGAAAATGTTATTTATGATTTAATTTAAATATGAATGAATGGAAAGAAATATGAAAGGTCTTTTGACATTTATGTATCATAAACCACAAAAAAATTATCATAATTTACCAAAATAATAGAGCTAATTTAGTTATACTAATATATTTATATTAAATTTAAAATTTCTATTCAAAAATATATATTTAATTACTAAATGTTATCAATCCAAAGTTTGTGTAAAATGATATGTTTAACATTATGCATAAAAGTAATTTTCTTAACAACAAAAAAATATCTGATATATTAAAGTAACTTTTTATATTTAACAATAACATATAGTAAATTACTAATTTATACTAAATAATTTATATATAATAAAATAAAGGTGAAATCATATTGTGGAAATTAATAAATATCATTTATTCTAAGAAATTACTAATATATACTAATTTATATATAATAAAATAAACGTGAAATCATATTTGAAAATTAATCAGTATCATTTATATCAAAATTCTAATTAGTTATTCTCATAAAATCACTATTTCTTGAATAATATAATCACATATACAAAATTAAAACAAACATGTATATTTCTAAATAATAACGATTCATTTGAAGTTTTCATGATGTGTACTACACGCAAAGTAGTTTTTTTTTGTTATATCGAACGGTTACTTTCACATCATATCAATGAAAAAAATTAATTAAATTTATAAAAGAAACTAAAGAATTCAAGAAATAAGCATATAAAAGAGATAAATTGAGCTCAATCGAACATGATTTTATGAAATCTCATTCTACTTGCAATCAAAGTAAAAATGAAAAAGTAAAATAATATATTTGTCAAGAAATTTTAATGGTAAAATAAATACATGATTTGAAACAGATATACACATACTATAATGGATATTAAAATTAATATTGATTTATTACTTTCTCTTCAAATCTATTATATCTTTTACAGCAAACAAATTAAATCATAAAAATTACGATTACAAAATCAATATTCAGAATTTCCAAAATACAAATTATTACATAAACAAAGATATGCATCATATATTGAGAAAATACAATATGAAAGTGAGTTTAAATGCTTTCCAAAATACATACGCTTCTGTATCCGTGCTCTTCCAATATGATTTTGCATTGATTTTGTTTTCTTTAAGTGCAAGTTTTGACATTGTTTGTCCTTAGTTGAGATGGTAATATCTATCTTTTCAGCAAATGATAATTCGTTGACCTTTATGATTTTCTTACACTTCCATTCCATTGTTGTTTTCGTTGTACAAACTTGATCTTCCAAGTCAGTAATAGTACATAGAGCATACTCAAACTGATGTAGAAACACAATAACACTTTGTTGATGTATTAGTTCGCGGAGTACTAATGAGGTAATACGTAATGTGTTGCATGAAACTGGAGCTATATTGGAGTTCGTGTATAGATTGTTTGAACTTTAAAAAGGAACGAGAATATATATGAAGACAAATGTACGTTTTTCATTAAGCAAAAGAGAGTTTGTTTGAAGAGGAAGATTGTCATTAAAAAAAGAAGTTTTGCTTAAAAGGAAAGAGAAGTTTAATAGTGAGATTTATAATTCTTTACTTGAGGAAGGAAGCACATAATCTATCTAATATAACTAGGTTGGAGGGAGCTTTTATTATATTAACAAGAGAAAGTATTTTAGCAAAAAGAGTTTCATTACTTATATGGTGAGTGAAATATAAAAGGCTAAAGAAGAGAGAGTTTTTTGGATCATGTGTAATCATACAAACGTGTGAGGCTAGTGTTTTCCTTATTAAGTAAGACTTGTAAGTTTACTTGGAAGAAATCTAGTAAAGACATATTTCTTTATTGAGAAATTCTTTATGTTCATCTGTCGTAGTACTTCTTGATACAATACTCGTGTATTCTATAGCAGACCCATCTTACACTTTAAATTGTATCAGAGCTGAACATCTAAGTTAATGGTGAGATCTTGAAGGCAAGATGAGTGATATAGTACAACATGAATCTATGCTTGATCCTGAACATTATGGGCATTGGAAAGTGAATATGAAGGCAAACTTACAAAATATTGATATTGATGTTTGGCATCAGTGGATGATGGATATGAAGTTCCCAAGACAATAGATAAAGATGGTGTTGTGTTCAACAAACCATTGGCTAAATAGAGAAAGCGTGAGAAAGAGATGTCAAGGTATAATGCAAAAGCTTTATCTTATATTTTACATCAGTCTAAAAGAAGAAAATCGATATGATTCAAGGGTGCAAGAATGCAAAGGAGGCATGGGATATTCTTGAAACACACTTTGAAGGAACTGAAAAGGTTAAGAGTTAAGGATGATTTTTTTTTTCAAATCAAAATTTGAACTTGAAGATGGAAGAACATGAATCTGTATCAGATTTTAGTTCTCAACTCAGTGCGCTAGCACAAGAGGCTCATGTTCTAGGCAAATAATACAAAGAAAAAAGCTGGTGAAGAAGTTCTTAAGGTGTCTGCCAGAAACATATACAGTATATAAGGCGGCAATGTTTGTGTCTCTTAACATAGATGATTTTTTCACGAAGTTGTAGGTATGGTAAAAGCTCATGACATGGATCTTGATGGCGTGGAAATTATACTTAAAGTGAACCTGACAGTTGCTGAAACAACTAGTCAAAAATCAGAGAATGAAGATGAGGTGATTAAGATGATTTGCGTAAAGTGATACAGTGGCAAGGACATGAGAAAGTTGGTGTGAGCAAACAAAGACAAGAAACTAGCGAGCCATGTGTCAATATAGAGGTGCAATGTTATAAATGCAGAGGGTATGGATACTTCAAAGGGCGTGTCCAATAGCCAAGAGAAGAAAATTCAAAAGCTTTAGGTGCAAAGAAATTAGACAAAATGAGATGCAAAAGAAAGAGAGAGATAAATGAGAATGAATCTGAAAAAGATAAAGTGCTCAACCTTGTTACATTTGGTGCACACAAAGATGAAGCAAGTACATCATCTGAATCAGATTCTGAATCTGAGGAGGAAAAAATGACGAAGGACTAAAGGATGATCTCAAGGAGAGCTACAAACAAGTATGTGAAACGTTAATGAAGTTTGGAAAGGAGAATATTGTACTGGTAAAAGAGCAGAGACGTCTTGAAGCACTTATTAAAGTTCTGCAGAAGGAACTGCAAGTGGAGAGAGAAGAAGCAACAAGCTTATGTTAAACTTGGTGAAACACAAAAAGGTTTAAAATGCTAAATAATGGGATGAACCATCTCGATCATCTTCTCAACATTAGGCAAAGTGATCAGTGTGGTGTTGATTCAAAGGAGAATATTCTAAAGGTGGATTTGTTTTTGTGTCTGCTGGAACAACAAAGAATATAGGATGTGCATAAAACCAGTGGTTAAATGTTTGATAGGGACTGCAACATACTGTAAATATGCAATTGTTACAAAAAACTGATGTGAAGGATGAGACTGATAGAAGAGCTGCTACATGCTGCAAGGAATGCTACAACGACTACTAGAAGGAAAAATCCATAAATGCATAGTGCACCTTGAATTTTGTGCATGTTTGTCATCATTGTGGGGTTGTTGGGCACATTAGGCAAGCTATTGAGGGTGGAGCATCATATTGAACGAGTATATGATATGAGGACTAATGGTCCAACATGTTATTCTTGTAAAGTTCAAGGACATGTTCGACGTAATTGTTTCAAGTTTGCTTAAGGAGCTAATCATGGAGGGATAAGGCTTAGGAAGACGTGGTCTAGGAGAGCTAATCACTGTGGAGATGGTGGAGTGGAATTTCATCCTGATTTAGAGAGTGGTGATCTTCAAATTAGTTTTTGACCATGATGTGACTCATAGGGGAGAGATTGAAGATGTCGTTTTCTACTTAGGTGATGAGTTCACATACATAGTCAAAAACGGGAAGATGTTGATGTATTAATTTGCGGAGTACTACAAGAAGTAGTACATAACTTGTTGCATGAAGCTAGAGATATATTGAAGTTCGTGTATGGATTGCTTGCACTTGAAAAAAAGAAAGGGAATATATGTGTGAAGACAAATAAACGTTTTCCATTAAGCAAAGAGAGTTTGTTTGAAGTGAAAGTTTGTCATTAAGAAAAAGGAAGTTTTGCTTAAAAGGAAAGAAGAAGATTAACAAGGAGATTTGTAGATCTTTACTTGGAGAAGGGGAGCACGACATCTACCTAGTATAATTAGGTTGGGAAAGTTTTTTATTGCATTAACACAGATAAAAATATTTTAGCAAAAAAGTTTCATTACTAATATAGTGAGTGAAATATAAAGGGCTAAAGAAGAGAGAGTTTCTTGGATCAAAAAAATGGTGAAGATAGTTTTTTCCTAATTAATAATACTTGTAAGTTTATTGAAAGAAATTTGGTAAATACATATTTATTTTGTGAGAAATTCTTGTGTCATATGTCGTAATACTTCTTTGATACAATACTCGTACTATTCTATATTACACCCATTTTGTACTTTCACACTTAACTTCCATCAGACAAAAAGTTCATTCAAATAATGGTTCCACTAAACAGTATATGGTACGACATATCACAAAATATGAAACCCATACATGATAATTCACGGCGATTCCAGTAAATGATCAATTGACTTCCTTCAAACAAACTCCAAAAACACTTTTTCCCCAAACAATTTTTTTTATTGTCGAGTCTCTGTTGTTGTGACATCGGCCGAATCAAATTCCAAATACAAACATCTCTCGGAAACCCCCAAATTTTTCAATCACTGTCCCGATCATCCGCGGCTAACGGTTTTTTAACAATCCCTATTTTTGTTCCGAACAAAAGATTCATTCGACACGAGAGAAAGAGCACATAAAAAAATGAAAAAATAGAACAAGGATTGGATTGGAAAAATCCATTTCGATCGGATTAGGACAACCACGGTTTTAAAGAAATTTCTTCCAACAATAAAGTAAAAAATGAAGAAGGACATTTTAGTGATACTCTATATCTAAAGAGAAATTAAAGAATAAAAGAAAAAAAACAAAAGACACGGGTGACCGCAGCTTATATGAATTTTTGTTGATGTAAAAGTATCAGCTCGAATCTTTATATTAGGGCGGTTTTTCCGATATCACCCGCAAACGCCGTTTTTGCGGTTGCTAGCGGATGTTGTCCATTTTAGAACAATTATACAAAACGTTATATAATCACATTAAACTGTTATAAATCTCTAAAATCCAAAAGTTGGTCTCCAACTAGCGATTGTGGTGGCACGGGTATATTTTTTCCAAAAAACTATAATAAAAATAAAAGTATTCAACTAAAATTTTAAATGAAATAATATAAAATACCAATATATATATATACATTATATAATTTTATATTATAAACCTTTTAACAAAAAAAATCTATAATTTTTTAAAAAAATTAAATATAATTTTATATTTATTATAATAATATATGTTTTCATATTTTATAATTATATAAAATGAAATATTGTTTAATTTATTTTTAAACCATTGGCTGCAGTGGTAGTTAAGCATTCATAACGTATTATGCAAATGCAAACAACTTCTAACCGTCGTGTACGAGTCGTTCGTATCTCTTAACAACACTTAAAACGTAACCACCCTCATTCGGAAACGTCTACTAACCGCAACGATGCGGTACACATTCATGCCTTTAAACATGGCAATTCCCTTAACATTTAGTTTTACATTT
>CAJHQP010012431.1:0-12112 GCA_905132765.1 Moricandia arvensis
CCTCCATTGGTTCAATTCAAGCATCAAGCATCCGAAATCCATTTCCATCTATACATCCTTTCATCATCCATCCATTTTCAAGTCTCTCCTACACCGGGTTCCTGATCCATCTATCCTTTAGTCCAGGTTGAGTTAGCTGCTTTTCGTGCCTATATCAGCAAGCCAGTCAGGGGTCGAGGCCAGACCTCAACTCCTCTTGCGTATGAGCTATCCAAGGATGTGAATGGGACTCAGCCTTTCCAGGCGATCACTGGTAATATTCTAGACTAATACTTTTACAATTCCAGTAGAATTGCATGGTATGGAACCTAGGATGGATAGATATACTTTGTTGGGATCTTGTGTAGGGACCTTAAGTATAGGTGGTGTGGAAACACACCACACTGTTTGATACTGGAGTAACAAATAGTTTTGGGAGCCCATGTATGATTGGAAAAGGAATGTTCCAACATGGAACTTGGGATGGTCCTGAGCGAGTGAGTGCGGCCGGAGGGCAGGTTATGAACTCACTCGGTCTTGTTAGGGACATCCCTGTTGTGATCTCGGATAGGCCGATGGCCTATAGATCTGAATTTTGTCCCCCTCAAGCATCATGAAGTGATCATGGGCATGGACTGGTTTGGAAAATATCGGGCAACTCTTGATTGTCACCGGGGAAGGGTGCAACTTGAGAACGAGTTTGGACCCCCGATCAAGTACCAAGGAATTAGCCAACCTCTTGTAATTTAGTGGTTTCAGCAGTCCAAGTAGAAAAGATGCTTGGAAATGGTTGTGAGGCCTTCTTGGCTACCATTTACACTGATGAGGTTGTAGGGCCTGTGACCCAGAGGGTATACCGTTGGTTCGGGAATTTCAGGATATGTTTGGGGCACTACAAGGCATTCCCCCTGATAGGCTGACCAATCATCATTGAATTGGAACCTTGAACGACCCCATTATCTAAAAGTCCAAATAGAATGGGACCAGCTGAGATGGCAGAGCTGAAGAAGCAACTTGAGGAGTGCTTGAGAAAAGGTTTATACGCCAAAGTGTATCACCTTAAGGAGCACCAGTCCTATTTGTTAAGAAAAAGGATGGTAGCATCATGTTGTGCATTGATTATAGAGGTTGAATAGGGTGACTGTGAAAAACAAGTACCCATTACCCCGGATTGATGAGTTGTTGGATCAACTCTGTGGAGCCAAGTGGTTCTCCAAGATTGATCTGACCTCTTGGGTACCATCAGATCCCCATTGCGCCAGAGGATGTAAGAAAGACTGCATTATGGACCAGGTATGGCCACTATGAGTTTGTGGTCATGCCATTCAGACTGACCAATGCACCTGCTGCATTTATGAAGATGATGAATGGTATCTTCAGGAAGTACTTGGATGAGTTTGTGATCATATTTATTGATGACATACTTGTGTACTCCAAGACAAAGGAAGACCATGAGAGGCATCTTTGGGCGGTACTGGACCGTCTAAGGGAACATAAACTCTTTGCTAGGCTGAGCAAGTGTAGTTTCTGGCAGAAGAGTACTGGGTTCCTTGGACATCTGGTGTCTGACCAAAAGAGTCTCAGTTTGATCAAGATAAGATCAAATGTATCCAGGAATGGCCACAACCAAAGAATGCTACGAAAGTGAGAAGCGTCTTGGGTTTGGCTGGCTACTACAGGAAGTATGTCAAGGGGTTCTCGAGTATAGCTCAGCCCATGACTAAGTTGACATGCAAGGACATAAAGTTCACATGGTCTGAGGAGTGTGAGAAGAGTTTCACAGAGCATCAGGTTCCCAGTGGTTTACTACAGAACCTACCCATACCAGAATGGAAGTGGGATCACATCACTATGGATTTTGTGACTGGGTTTCCCACGACCAGGAATAAGAAAGATGCAGTATGGGTTGTGGGTCGATCGACTGAACAAGTCGGCTCATTTCCTGCCTATCAAGAAAGGGGATGGGGTCGACCGAATTGTGCAAGTGTACCTGGACGAGATAGTGAGGTTGCACAAGCATTGTCTCGGACAGGGATCCAAGATTTACATCTTATTTCTGGCGGCTTTACAAAGGCCTTGGGAACCAGAGTGAATATGAGCACATCTTATCATCTTCAAATGGATGGGCAGTCTGAAAGGACAATCCAAACCTTGGAGGATATGCTAAGGCATGTGTGTTAGACTGGGGAGAGTCTTGGGAGAAACACTTACCCTTAGTGGAATTTGCTTACAACAACAGCTTCCATACAAGTATTGGTATGTCACCATATGAGGCTTTGTATGGTAGGTCCGTGAAGGACACCTCTATGCTGGACCCAAGTGGGGGAGCGTAGCATGTTGGGTCCAGAGATTGTAGAACAGACCACTGAGAAAATCAAGATGGTCACGGAAAATTTGAAAGAGGCGCAAGACCGCCAGAAGAGCTATGCTGACAAGCGTAGGAAACATCTTGAGTTTGAGGTCAATGACCTGGTGTATCTAAAGATGATTACCTTTTAGGGTAGGACCAGGGTTTCTTGACGAAGGAAACTGGATCCTAGGTACTTGGGTCCGTTCAGGATCATAGAGAGAGTGGGTGTAAGTGGCATACAAGTTGGACTTGCCATCAGCAATGGATGCATACCACAATGTATTCCATGTATCCCAGCTCCGGAAATGCTTGTTTGAACAAGACATTGTCTTGCCTGAGATTCCTGCTGACCTTGGTAAGAACCTGACATTGGAAACATTGCCGGTTAGTATTGTGGATCGGTCAGAGAAGGCAATGAGAAAGAGGATGGTTCCCATGATAAAAGTGGTGTGGAATTACAATGGTAAAGACCTCATCACTTGGGAAACAGAAGCAAAGATGAAGGCTATGTATCCGGATTGGTACAAACAATTTCTTCCTGATGAAACATTTAACATGGATTCGAGGACGAATCCCAAGTTAGTGGGGGAGACTTGTCATGTTCCTGATCCTAGATAGGATCATCCGGACGGACCATGGTGCGAGGAGACACACCAGTCAGGTCGTAAGACCTTGAGACAAGCGTATCATGGTCCGGTAAGGAAGGTTAAAGGCATCAGGAAGCTGAGACTTAACCAGGATGAGATAGAAACAAGTGTAAAGGAGCTGGACGAGTGACTCGGGAGCTGACGAGGTCTGGGTCAAGCTCAATCAGCTAGATGCAGCTGGAAGTTAGCTCACCTAAGTGTGATCAGCTCACAGGAGCTGGAGGACTAGTTCACTCAGCTGGGAACAGTTGGTTGTCAGCTCAACTCAGCTGGAGGAAGTGTTCTGGTCTAGACCAATGTGGTCGGGTCAGGGCGGTTACTGGGCGAGCCGATGGTCCCAGTGCAAGGTGGTTTGACCAAATTTGTCTCAGGTTTCGAAATTTAAAAGGGGGAAAAGGAAAGAAAACTGCCAATGGGCAGTTATGGGGGTTTATGGAGCGGTTATGGGAAGAAAAGGCTCCCTTTCTTTATTTTTAGAAACTGCTCGGCCAGGCAGTTGGGAAAGGAGTATAATTGATTTATTCTCCATTTTACTCCTGTCTGTCAAAAATATATCCAGAGAAACCAGAGAGAACTCAGTGAAGAACTTTGAGAGAGAGAAGAAAGAAAAACCGATCTGTGGTGTTTCCTTGATTGATTCTGGTGAGAGTTATCTGTGGGATTGAGAAGATGGATACTATGCAGAGAAAAAAGGATAAGGAGAAGGAGAAGGAGATGGAACAAGCCCCTGGAGATCGAACCCTAAGGTGAGAAGTGTGGCCAAGAGGAACCGGACAAGGCCATGGGTTAAGCCCTTGTGAGTCTGACCGGTTTGGATCGATTGGCCACTCCTTACTCTGAACTTGTCTAATCTAATATTTCATCTATGATGTGTTGTGGATTGTTTTATGATGTTGCAGACAAGGAAACTTGATCCCAGGCCTTGGCCGGATCAAAAGACACCATGAAAGGCCTTGGTTTGGCCGAACTGAACTTGGTCGAGATCAATATGATCCAGGCCGGTTCTGTGGATTCTGTTTATGGGAAACTCTTAGTCATGATTTATCATGATTTTACATGAATTTTATTTAATTTTATGAGTTGATTTGATGATGTCTGGTTTAGGCCGGTTTGGTTGATTTTGGTGGAGATTTATATGATCCAGGCCGGTTCTGTGAAATCTGATTGTGGATTCCTTCTAGTTGGGATTTATCATGAATTTTCATGTATTTAATTAGTTTTTGGATCACTTTTAAAGGGGTCAGATTGGTATTTTTTTTTGATGATTTTCATGTTTAGATGTGATCCGACCATGCAATGTGATTGATTCTTGTTTAGTAATCTAATCATGTGTTTGTGTGTGTTGTCTATGTTGGATCTAGGACCAGCAATGGACCATTGTAAGGGAAAAGCACCGTGAGGACCTCGGCCATGGGAATATGTGTGGTGAATGGGTCGATCCTAATAATTGTGTTATCTTAGTAGTCTGTTGTAGTACCTGCGAACTTATGCTAGCCTAATGTGTAACTTGGTTATGCTGAACGAATGAATGTTGTTTGATTCTGTTTATCTATCTATGAAGTAATTATGTTGCCTTATTGACTCTGATTGTTTAGATATATGTTAATGAACCTCATCTTCTGGTAATTACTTAGAAAAATATTGAACTTGAAATGGAATGAATCGGGTTGAATTGTTTGGTAGGACTGCGGTCTGGTTCGATTGAGGAATCCCGGATCGGATCTTACAACAATGATCCTCTAGGAGGGATGAAACTGAATATTCCAGAGTTTAAAGGCACTGCTGATCCAAAAGAATATTTGGAATGGGAAAAGAAGATTGAACTTGTGTTCAATTGCAGAGATTACACTCAAGAATATAAACTAAAGCTTGCTTCTACAAGAAGACAGAGAAGCAACCATGGCCAGGTTCATGGGAGGATTAAACCGAGACATCATGGAGAGACTTGAAGTTCATCATTATGTAGAAATGAAGGAACTTCTGCACAAGGCCATTATGTTTGAACAAGAGCTAAAACGAAGGAGTTACAAGTCTAGCTATGGAGCCAGCAAGCCACACTACCAAAAGAACGAAAAGACCAGAGAATCCAAACCATTCTCCAGGCCTAAAGTGGAAGAACAAAGTATTAAAGGAAAGGAGGTAGCCACTGCAGCTAAAACCCGAGACATTCAGTGTTACAAGTGTAAAGGCTATGGACACTATGCCCGCAGCTGCTCCAACAAAAGAATGATATTCATTAAAGAGAATGGAGAAATTGAATCAGAAGAAGAGGAACAATCTGAGTCTGAATAAGAAAGAGTGGAGATTCCAGCCGGTGGAGAGCTACTTGTTACAAGAAGAAATTGAATCTACAAACCAAGACTGTTGGAAATGAGCAAAGAGAGAATCTGTTTCATACTCGCTGTATGGTTCAAGGAAAGGTATGCAGTTTGGTTATAGATGGAGGAAGCTGTACCAATGCTGCTAGTGAAACCATGGTAGAGAAACTTGGTTTGAAGATCATGAAAAGACCAATCGCTTACAAGTTACAATGGCTTAATGATGAGGGAGAGCTGGAGGTGAAACACCAAGTGAAGATACCATTGTCCATTGGGAAATATGAGGATGAGATACTCTGTGGATGTATTACCAATGGATGCTGGACACATACTGCTTGGAAGACCTTGGCAATCTGACAGAAGAACCATTCATGATGTATTCACCAATAGATACTCGTTTGAATTCAAGGGAAAGAAGATTGTTTTAGAAAAGTTTAGGAGTGCTTAGGACAAAATCCTTGTTTGCTAATTTAAAGAAATGTACCTTTGCAGCAGATAACCTTGTCTTCTTAGGTTTTGTTGTGAGTGCAGATGGTATCCAGGTTGATGAGGACAAGATTAAGCTATCAAGGACTGGCAAGTCCCAAAACAGTTGGAGAAGTAAGAAGATTTCATAGGTTAGCCGGAATCTACAGAAGATTTTTTCAAAGACTTTAGTACCTTGGCTGCACCACTCACTGAAGTAATCAATAAAAACGTGGGGTTCAAGTGGGAACAAGAGCAGGAAGAAGCATTCCAAGCCTTGGAAGAGAAACCTACGAACTCACCAGTTCTTTCTCTCCCTGACTTTTCTAAAACATTTGAAATAGAATGTGATGCATCTGGTATTGGTGTAGGTGTTGTGCTTAAGCAGGATAAGAAACCTAAAGCTTTCTTTAGTGAAAAGCTTGGAGGGGCTACTCTCAACTATCCAACGTATGACAAAGAACTCTATGCACTTGTCAGGGCGTTACAAACATGGCAACACTATCTCTGCCCTAAGGAGTTCGTCATCCATACAGACCATGAGTCTCTCAAGTATCTCAAAGGACAACAAAAACTAAATAAGAGACATGCTAGGTGGATTGAATTCATCGAAACCTTTCCCTATGTGATCAAGTACAAGAAAGGTAAGGAAAACATAGTTGCTGATGCACTATCTAGAAGGTATGTCGTCTTGTCAACTCTTGAAACCAAGTTACTTGGATTTGAACAAATCAAAAATCTATACACCACTGATTCAGATTTTATGGAGATATATGCTTCTTGTGAAAAGTTTAGACGTGGTAAGTACATTAAGAGTGATGGTTTTCTCTTCTTTGAAATATACTATGTGTGCCTAACTCCTCTTTGAGAGATCTGTTTGTCAAGAAGCTCACGCAGGTGGACTTATGGGACATTTTGGCGTGTCTAAGACAATGAAAGTAATGCAAGAACATTTCATCTGGCCCACACATAAGAAGAGATGTTGAGAAAACTTGTGAACGATGTGTAACATGCAAACAGGACAAGTCCAAAATCCAAAACCACCGTCTGTATACTCCTTTACCAATTCCTTTGCATCCATGGCATGAAATTTCAATGGATTTCGTTGTTGGATTACGTGGAACTAAGACTGGAAAAGATTATGTGTTTGTTATCGTTGATAGGTTTTCTAAAATGGCTCATTTTATTCCATGCCATAATACTGGTGATGCTGTGAATGTTGCTAGTTTGTTCTTTAAGGAGATTGTTAGACTTCATGGCATGCCGAGGACAATTGTTTCTGACAGAGACACCAAGTTTCTTAGATTCTTTTGGAAGACTTTGTGGTCTAAACTAGGGACTAAAACTGTGTTTTTCTACTACTTGTCATCCACAATCTGATGGACAAACTGAAGTTGTCAATAGAACATTGTCTACCTTGTTCCGTGTATTGATTAAAAAGAACCTTAGAACCTGGGAAGAATGTTTGCCACATGTAGAATTTTCTTATAATCATGCTAAGCATTCTGCATCTAAATTCTCTCCATTCGAAATCGTCTATGGTTTCAATCCTTTATCACCTTTGGATCTAATGCCTTTACCTTAAGTGAAAGAGTTAGCTTGGATGGACAAAAGAAAGCTGAACTTGTTAAGCAGATACATGAGAAGGCACGGATCAATATAGAGAACAAGACCAAACTCTATGCCAAGCAAGGTAACAAAGGACGAAAGGAAATGATCTTTGAAGAAGGAGATCTAGTTTGGATACACCTGAGAAAGGACAGATTTCCTAATGAAAGAAAATCTAAACTCATGCCTAGATTAGATGGTCCTTTCAAAGTCATTAGGAAGATCAACAACAATGCCTATCAACTGGATCTTCAAGGTAAGTATAATGTGAGTTCAAGTTTCAATGTTACTGATTTAGTTCCTTATCATGCAGATGAAATTGATTGAGGTCAAATCCTTCTCAAGTGGGAGAGGGTGATGTGATCTTGGCAAGCAATGAAGCTGAAGAAATAGAACCGCTTGAACCAGAGCTTAAAGATGTCCAAGATGGAGCTAAAGAACAGCTTCAACCTGAGGCAACAAAGGACAAGGATCTAAATGTACCCGTTGGTCTAATGACTAGGTCCAAACAAGCAAGATTCCAGCAAGCTCTTCATCAACTCTTACACACTATTCAAAGCAGTCAAGAGTGTGCTTATCCAACCACTCTGGTTATGATTCAAGCCATCTAAGACATTCATCAAGAGAGGTGTTGTGACTTGCACTCTTTTCCTTGGTTTCGGTTTATCCCATAGGTTTCCAAACAAGGTTTTTAATGAGGCTTGGACAAAACACTTATACAAAAGCCTCTTGATGAATCTAGGCCCAAATTTCAATCCTAATTTGGTGCAAGAATAAACCAGGAGCTTTTTCTTATTTTCAAGATTAAACTTAGTCTTTCTTTTAATTGTTTTGTGTGTTTCCAAGAAGCTGTGCATGTACAGTCTTCTTCTCTTATATTCTGGTCGAAATCTCTGAATAAAACATCAAACTCTTTTCAAAAAAAACCCAAGTATTCTCTGAATCTTGCTTGATCAAAGCTTGTTAGTGAATTTCGGATTCTTCCATACCTTGCGAGCAAAACCGGTAGTCTGAGAACAATTCCGCAATCTTAGAAGTATCAATTCAATCCATTACTTGTTTTCATCCTCAAAATCGTTGGAGAGCATTCAGGGACATGATCCTCTGTCCCAGGATCTTATCACAATATCATAGGAGTTATGATGAAGAAGTTATCCCACTTTTAAACGAAGTGATTCCAGTTTATCCTGTTTGGATATTTAGCAATTTCTTCTTAATTCTAATCAAACCATAATGAATCACGATGTAAGCAGATTTATTTGGACTCATAAATCAGTGGAGAATCACCCTGAAATTGAATCAATATCATAGGAGTTATGATGAAAAATTTATCCCACTTTCAAGTGAAGTGATTCCAGTTTACCCTGTTTGGAGATTTAGAAATTTCTTCTTGATTCTAATCAGACCATGTTCATTCACGATTTAAGAATCTTGATTTAGAATCATAAATCACTAGAGTATCACCCTGAAGTTGAATCAATATCATAGGATTTATGATGAATAAGTTATCCCACTTTTAACTGAAGTGATTCAATTTACCATGATTGGAGATTTGGTAATTTCTTCTTGATTCTAATCAAACCATACTGAAACACGATGTAAGAAGCTTATTGGCACTCATAATCAGTGGGATAATCACCTTGAATTTTGAATCAATATTATAGGATTTATGATGAAGAAGTTATCCACCTTTTAGTCTAAGTGATTACAGTTTACCCTGTTTGGAGATTTGGAATTTCTTCTTGATTCTAATCAAACCATAATGAATCACGATGTAAGGATATTTATTTGGACTCATAAATCAGTGGATAATCACCCTTAAGTTGAATAAATATCATAAGAGTTATGATGAAGAAGTTATCCCACTTTTAACCGAAGTGATTCTAGTTTACCCTGTTTGGAGTTTGACAATTTATTCATGATTCTAATAAAACCAGAATGAATCAAGATTCAAGAAGCTTGTTTTGGACTCCAAAATCAGTGGATAATCACCCTCAAGTTGAATCAATATCATAGGATTTATGATGTAGAAGTTATCCCACTTTAGCGGAATTTATTTCAGTTTACCCTGTTTGGAGATTTGACGATTTCTTCTTGATCTAATCAAAATAGAATGAATCAAGATGTAAGAAGCTTTATATGGACTCATAAATCAGTGGGATAATCACCCTGGAAGTTGAACTGATATCATAGAAGTTATGATGACGAAGTTATCCCACTTTTAACCGAAGTGATTCCAGTTTATCCTGTTGGTGATTTGGCAATTTCTTCTTGATTCTAATCAAACCAGGATGAATCAAGATGTAAGAAGCTTTATTTGGACTCATAAAGCAGTGGATATTCTCCCTGAATTTGAATCATTATCATAGGAGTTATGATGAAGAAGTCATCCCAACTTTAACCGAAGTGATTCCGGTTTATCCTGTTTGGAGATTTGCAATTTCTTCTTGATTCTAATCAAACAATAATGAATAAATATGTAAGAATTTGATTTTGGACTCATTAATCAGTGGATAATCACCCTGAAGTTGAATCAATATCATAGGAGTTATGATGAAGAAGTTATCCCACCTTTAGCCGAAGTGATTCCAGTTTAACCTGTTTGGAGATTTAGCAATTTCTTCTTGATTCTAATAAACCATAATGAATCAGATGTAAGAATCTTTATTTGGACTCATAAATCAGAGGATAACCCACCCTGAAATGGAATCAAATTTCATAGTACGATGAAGAAGTTATCCCCTTTTAATGTAAGTGATTCTAGTTTACCATGTTTGGAGATTTATCAATTTCTTCTTGATTCTAGTCACCAGAATGAATAAAGAATTTAAGAAGCTTGATTTGGACTCACAAATCAGTGGATAACCACCATGAATATGAATCAATATCATCGAAGTTATGATGAAGAAGTTATCCCCACTTTTAACCGAAGTATTCCAGTTTACCCCTGTTTGGATATTTGGCAATTTATTCTTGATTTTAATAAAAAAAATAATGAATCAAGAAGTAAGAATCTTTATTTGGACTCATAAATTCAGTGGATAACCACCTTGAAGTTGAATCAATATCATCGGAGTTATGATGTATCTAGTTTACCATGTTTGGAGATTTGACAATTTCTTCTTGATTCTAATCAAACCATAACGAATCATGATGTACAGAAGATTTTTTGGACTGGTAAATCATTGATATTCACCCTGATGTTGAATCAATATCATAGGAGTTATGATGAAGAAGTTATCCCACTTTTAACCGAAGTTATTCCAATTTACCTGTTTGGCGATTTGACAATTTCTTCTTGATTCTAATCAAACCAGAATGAATCAAGATGTAAGAAGCTTTAGTTAGATTCATAAATCAGTGAATATTCAACCTGAAGTTAAATCAATATCATAGGAGTTATGATGAAGAGTTATCCTACTTTTAATCGAAGTGATTCCAGTTTACCATGTTGGAGATTTTGGCAATTTCTTCTTGATTATAATTAAAACATAATGAAACACAATGTAATAAGATTTATTTGGACTCGATAAATCAGTGGATAATCATTCCTGAAGTTGAATCAATATTGTAGGAGTTTGATGATGAAGAAGTTATCCACCTTTAGCCGAAGTGATTCTAGTTTACCCATGTTTGGAGATTTGGATATTTTCTTCTTGATTCTAATCAACCATGAATGAATCAAGATGTAGAAGCTTGATTTGGACTTATAAATCAGTGGATAACCACTATGAAGTTAATCAATTTATAGGAGTTATGATGAAGAAGTTATCTCACTTTTAACGGAAGTGATTCCAGTTTACCATGTTTATAGGTTATCAATTTCTTCTTGATTCTAATCAAACCATAATGAACACGATGTACGAAGCTTGATTTGGACTTATAAGTAGTGGATAACCACTCTGAAGTTAATCAATTTCATAGGAGTTATGATGAGAAGTTATCTCACTTTTAACGGAAGTGATTCCAGTTTACATGTTTATAGGTTTATCAATTTCTTCTTGATTCTAATCAAACCATAATGAACCACGATGTTAAGAAGCTTGATTTGGACTCATATATCAGTGGATAACCACCCTTAAGTTGAATCAATATCATCGGAATTATGATGAAGAAGTTATCTCACTTTTAACCAAAGTGATTCTAGTTTACCCTGTTTGGAGATTTGACAATTTATTCTTGATTCTAATCAAAACATAATGAATCAAGATGTAAGAGCTTTATTTGGACTCATAGATTAGTGGATAATTACCCTGATGTTGAACCGATATCATAGGAGTTATGATGACGATGTTATCCCACTTTTAACCAAAGTGATTCCAGTTTACCCTTTTTGGAGAGTTTGACAATTTCTTCTTGATTCTAATCAAACCAGAATTAATCAAGTTGAAAGAATCTTTATTTGGAGATCTGTCATTTCTTAATGATTCTAGATCAAACCAGAATGAATCACGATGTAATAAGCATGATTTGGACTCATAAATCAGTGGACAATCACCCGAAGTTGAACCAATATCAGAGGAGTTATGATGAAGAAGTTATCCCACTTTTAACCGAAGTGATTCTAGTTCACCCTGTTTGGAGATTTGGCAATTACTTATTGATTCTAATCAGACCAGATTGATTTACGATTTAAGAAGCTTTGATTTGGAATCCTAAATCACTGGAGAATCACCCTGAAGTTGATCAATATCATAGAGTTATGATGAAGAAGTTATCCCACTTTTAACCGAAGTGATTCCAGT
>CAJHQP010012432.1:0-12095 GCA_905132765.1 Moricandia arvensis
TGAATGTGCTACCAGAAGACATGCATTAGTGAGAGAAGATTGCACATCTTAAAGCTTAAAATCAGCCGACAACGTCAAGACTCAAGAGGATACTAAAATCTCATGGAGTTCTTTTTCACTCTCCATATTTATTTGACTGTATATTCATTCGTCTCTTTAGACTTTTGTTCCATTACAAAGACACTTTTGACAAATCTTTAATGTTTGACTATAGTAAGCAAGAACATGAGACGGAAGAAGGAAAAATAAACAAATTAATATATAAATGGTAAAAACAGCCTTCCTACCAAGAAATCTTTGAAATCAAGGCATAGAATCCAAATTTAAACATCAGCAATCACCAGACATCTCTGAGGTACCTTCCTTCAGTTTGAAGTTTCTTAACTATAGCCTCTGCCTCTGAGGAACTCACACCTTCCTGAAAAATTTATAAAAATATAATTGTTATCAGTCTTCCAAGGGATTCAACCAAGAGAAAACCCAAATTCTACTACTTGATTCACAATGCTTATTCATTACCTGCTCCTGAACAATGGTATGTAGAGTCCGGTGAACATCTCTTGCCATGCCCTTAGCATCACCACATACATAGAGATATCCTTCTTTCTTTATTAGATTCCAAACTTGTGTTGCCTGAACACAATATGAAATGCAAATGAGAAATGAGACTATTTTACATTTCTCTTTTTTTTTTAAAAGTTTGATGCTGATGCATCCCCGGACATGCTTACCTTCTCTATTATCTTATGTTGAACATATTCCTTCTGTGCTCCCTCACGAGAGAATGCCACTATGATCTCAGAGATTACGCCTTGATCAACAAAGTTATTGAGTTCATCCTCGTAAATAAAGTCCTGCAAGACATACATATAGCAGCATGTCAACATTATGATGACACTGCAGATGAAGAAAGTGCATCGATTGTAACAACTAATAGGTCTCACCATTCGCCTATTTCTACATCCAAAGAAGAGCAAAGATGGACCTAGTTCTACTCCATCTTCTTTTAGTGCCATCCTTTCCTGCAGAAATCCTCTAAAAGGAGCCAGTCCTGTCCCAGGTCCTACCATTACGATTGGAGTTGAAGGGTTGGACGGTAACTTGAAATTAGATGCTCGAATAAAGATTGGTGCTCCACTACAGTCACGACTTTTCTCAGCAGGAACTGCATTCTGAGTTTTTCAAACGCTATTAAAGTCAAAAACAAAACAAAAAGCATACTAAAAGATCGTGAAAAGATGAAGGTGAAAATTACCTTCATCCACGTAGAACACAACCCCTTGTGGATTCTACCAGTAGGAGTTGGACCGTATACAAGTGCGCATGTAACGTGAACTCTAATTGGCGCCAACCTGTATTACAAATATAAAGCAAGATTATGGATGACAGAGAGAGAATCTCTTTTACTTCTGCCAACAAATGGTATCTCCAAAAGAAATAATCACCTCGGCGAGGATGAGATGGAGTAGTAACGAGGTTGTAGACGAGGAGCTATTGCAGCAAAAAACACACCTAGTGGGGGTTTTGCAGATGGAAATGCAGCCATCACCTCTAAAAGGCTTCTCTGGCTTGCAGCAATCCATTGTGAGTATTCATCCTAGAGCCAAAAAAAACCCCAAAGATGTTAGCTCATGTAAAATTAGAATCAAGAGAAAACAATAAGATACATCAGTGATTTAGAACCTTTCCATCAGGTGATGTCAGATGTTTAAGCTTCTTGGCTTCGCTTGGTTCAGTGGCATAGGCCGCCAAGGCAACTAACGCAGACTACAACCAAAAAAAGTACAACTGGGAAATAAAAAAAACAACACCACCAGAAGAAAAGCTATGTGATGCTGATCTCAAAACAAGCAGAAGTTAACCTTTCGAGGAGGGGTCAAAAGGTCTGTGTATTTTGCCAAAGCAGTACCAAGTGTGCATGGACCAGGGAAGGGAGGCAGCAATGAGCTTCCCAATGGTGAGCCATCTTCCTTATCAGCATGTATAGAAAATACTAAATCTAGAGAGTGGCCAAGAAGTTTTCCAGCTTCCTCAACTATTTCAGCATGATTCTCAGCATATACTCCTACATGGTCTCCTGTTTCATATCTGCAAGGAAATGCCATTAATTTTTAGAATTATTATAGGATCTTCACGACGATCTGCTGTTCACTAAAGCATCAAAATTTTAAATGTATAGCATAATCCCAGGTCACATCAATAATCAGACGTGAAAACAAAAATGTCTATGCAAGTCGAGATAACTGTGCTTACGTAATAACTACAACACAGAGTTGGAAACTTACGTAATACCAGTGCCAGATATGTCGAACTCGAGATGAATACATGACCGATCAGATTCTGGTGTGTGAAGCTCCCTCTGCACAGCAACATTAACTCTGTTCCCAATAAGGAGCAAATGTTACTATGCAACCAAAACTGTAAAACACTGATCCACTATATATTACAGGGATCTTCATATACCTGCGGGGATGATGAATGTCAATAGCAGCATTTCCGTTGGCAACATTCGAGTCCATTGATTTCTCAGATGTAACACTAGGATCATGAATCGCCACCCGGTACTCAGGTATAGCAGCTGTATACGGAGTTACCACACTTGTGTCATCCTCGTCTCTGAGGATCTTGTCCAGCTCAGGCCATAGTGATTCTTTCCTGAAAAATAAAGAACAATACAAAGTAGAGGTCAAATAATCTCTCACTGCAAACACAACTAATCAAGCCAACTCTGAAGCTTCCCTTTCCATACTAATGGGGTAAAAGGACTAGAGAAAGTCTTTCAAAGTAGCAAACGAAAGACATAATCAGAAACAAACCAGGCATTAAAATCATCCTCAATGCTCTGATCATCATCTCCTAGACCAACTTCGATAAGACGCTTTGCACCTGCATAGAATGTGACAATAACAGTTACGTTTTCCCTCGAGCACCAAAGAGACTATGAGATGGACATCCAAGTTACCAGACATGAAACGAAAAAACATCCAGTATCATTATCATCATAGGTAAAAATATAACAGTAATATGTCCAACGGTGTCTTTCCAATATCTAGCTTTAGACAAGAGTTGAAACTATGTAAAGATACTCATGTACCTTTCTTAGAGAGCTCTTCATCAAGAACTATCCCGATCTGTTCCATGAAATCAAATTACCATCGGTTACCGTCAGAAGAGAATCCATAAACTAGAAGCAGACACATTATTTTACCACAGTACCTTATTAAAATGTTCATATTGGCGATTACCAAGCGCAAACACACCATATGTTAGTTGTTGAAGCCTTAAGTCCCCTTCATTCCCCTGGAAACATGAAACAAAGAGTATTGAGGCGGCAAACCTTTTGTGAAAAAAGCTATGCACAGCATATCGAATCTGAGGATTTGATTTGTTGCATAGAGGCTACAAACCTCTGTAAACCATTTGTAAAATCTAGCAGCATTGTCAGTAGGCTCTCCATCTCCATAACTAAACAAGCGATCAAATAAATGAATCCAGCAAACTCTTGAAGAGAATCCAGCAAAAGAAACCATTAACAGATTGAATATGTCTTACGTAGCAACACAAAAGAATGACAAAGTTTCCTTCTTAAACTTCTCTTCATATTGGTCGTCATCAGCAGCATAGTCATCCTAATCAAAACCATGATAACCAGCAAAAGGAAGAAAAATAAAATCAAGTGATTAAAACTAGCATCTACCAGAATGTGAACAGAATCATACCAAGTCAATAACTTTGACTGCAGCTTTTTCATATCTCACTTTGATTTCTTCAGCTAATGCCTATGAGAAAAATGCAAATGACCCAACTCATAAAGACCAAAACTTTGAATCACAATATCAACTTCAACAATGTAACGTCTGATTCTGAGTCAACAGAATCATAAAAGTCACAGCTTTATAGTCAACAGACACTAACCTTAGCAAACCCTTCAGCGGTTCCTGTCTGAGTACCAAAGAAGATAGAGACTCTAGTCTTCCCGGATCCCAAATCCACATCCTCCTCCTCCTCGTCCTTAGCCATAAGAGACTTTGGAACCACCAAAGGCTTCAGCTCCTGGCTCTGATCCGACGTCGTTTTCCTCCATAACAACACCACGAACCCAACTACAAGTGCCAAAGACGTGGTTGCAATCACAAGGACAAGTCGTCTGAAACTGAGTCGCCGAGAAAGGCTCCCAAGATTGACTTGACCTCCTTAAAGACACCTGAGGCATACAGAGCTGAACTCATCTTCTTCTTCTGACTTTTGAGACGATTGGATCTTCTCTCTTATCTCACGGAAGAAACGGGAGAGATGGAAGAGGGTAGGAGACAGTTGAATCTGAGTGGGTCCTTGTCCTTTTCTTATGTTTATGACTTTGAATCTCCACTTCAGTCTTTGTTTTTATATCTTCTTCTTTAGAGTCAACTTCTCCTGTACCCTTATTTTTTTTAGAGGTAATCTCCTATGGGCTCGCACGACTCTCTTATACCCCTATTTCATAATTTCTTTTTTTTAACAAAACCTAAACCCCCAAATTAAATCCTATCCGGTTTTCAAAACTAAACCCTAACCCCCCCAATGGATGGGTGAACCCATGGGTAAATATTTAAATTCTATAGATTTCAAATTCGAAAAAAAATATTTTAAAATCGTTTTTAATCATATTTTTTGATGATTTTCGTGGAAAATAGGAAAAAAAGGTTTTTGATTTTTGAAATATTTTTATCAAATTCTATAAATCAAATAAAAAATATTCACGTTTCAATTTTAATTTTATATTTTTTCGTTTGACATAGAAAATTAAAAGAAGAAATGTGTCCTAGAGAGATTAGAAGTTGAGATTTAGGGGTATGAGAGGAATTGCCTCTCTTCTTTATTACATTGTCAAAAGGCATGATCTAAAAACATTTATTTACATCGATCCAATTTTTGTTATTAACTTATTATATAATTGTTGACAAAAAAAATTATTATATAACTAAAAAGAGATATTTTCCATAAAAAGACCATTGTTTAATGTAACTTACCAAATATATTATTAAGGTGAATCAGTAAAATGTACATGAATAAAAATCAACAGTAGATATATGTGATAATTTGGTATAAAATTCCATTTTTTCTTTCTTTTTACTATGACCTTTTATCACTGCAATATGCGATATTATACTATATTAAATTTATAAAATATATAATAATTTTTCATAATATCAACATATCACGAATAAGAAAAAAAAATAGGGAGACAAAGAGGAAGAGAAAAAAATGAATGAAATGAGAAAAAAAAAATTAAAAGTTCACATGTATAAAAGTTATCAAAAATTCTATTCAATTCAAATAGAGAGCGAAAGACAAAATAAAGAAATGGAGGAGGCAGAAAATTAGAGAGATTGTAAAAAAAAAAATTCTATTAATGTTTTTCAAATATAATAAACATAACAAAATATTATATTTCAATTTAAAGTTTTTTATTTCTTTTAGAGATAATGATAACAATCATAAAGTATCGGAGGAGATATGGTTTTGCATAAGTGTTTGATGGTATTGTCGCTGAAGTTGTTAATTTTTTCCAATTTTGAAACTTAGTACATGTATTATATCCACATTAATCATCCAAACTGTATAATCTTTGTTTTACTGGTTCACGGTGTTTAACTTTTTCTTGGCCACTGTCAATTTTAATAATATAGTATTGATATAATGTTACTTGTAGCTGCTTAGTCTTAATAAATAAACATTAACAAATTAATGCATATAAATGACACAATAACAAAACATAATGTATGTTTCTTATGGTAAAATCACATTTTTGTACTATATTCACTAAATAGAATAAAATAAAATAAATATTACATTGCATAAGAAAGACTATTTATGATTAGTAAGAAAGGTGGTTGGATCGACTGAGTTGATGAGAAGAAAATTCCATCGCGTAAGATGGAAGATAAGAAGAAACAGTGGCAGAGGTAAAACTATCACAAGCTATGACAGTAAAAAAAAATAGAAAATAGTGGCAACGGTGGTGGAAAAAAGGTGGCAATAATGGTGGAAGCAAAGAAATGGTGACCGACGAATGAAGCAATTGGCAACGATTGATGGTGGTGATCAATATTTAAGAATAGTTAGCCCGGAAACTAGGTGTGTTATAGAAGATTAGCGATTACACGGATTATTTGGAGTTTAGGGTAGGCCTAAGCCGTTAACGAATTATTGATTTATTTTATATATATATATATAACAATAATACGGAATATTCTAGTTTTTAAATAGGAAATAATAAAATTATTGTAATAAATAATCAAAATTAGATATGTAAAACAGAAAACTTACGACAAATTTGTGATCTATTACTAACATTATTACTTAAATTAACATATTTAGATCCATTTTAACTGATTTTAATCAATTTCCCGAATAGTTTAAATTGGTTTGATTTATATAAATAAATATAAATCAGATTTTAAAAAAATCGTTTCGGATACAACTGAGTTGTCGTCTAGACGGGGAGCTAGGCGCCGCCCTAGACTGGTTTTTAAAACCTTGGTGGTGATATTAGTAACAGATGGAAATGATTGAACCAAACAAGAGCTGAAGCGATAGGAAATAAAACAGAGGGAATTATAAGCACATAAGCTATCGAAAATAGAATATACGGAATTGTAAGCACATAAATAAGAAAAGAATTTGTGTGCATGTTATATTAAAAGTAAAAAAAAAAAACAATTAATACATTATATTCTAACAAATCATTACTTTGATATGGTTATTTTCCTAGTTATAACTTTTTAATGGTTATTGATGTCAATTTCCCTTGTTATAAAGTTGAATGTGTATAAAGATTACTATGTAACAGAAGAAGAAAAAAAAACAGGTTAAGCTGCTTTGCACATACAATCAGGAGCTGGATAAGTGTAAATAGACTGTTTCTGCTTCCGTGGGCGAAGCTGGCCTTGCCCTGTTCTTGTGCCCCATTCACAACTGCTCCTTCAAACTCAGACCACCCTAAGCTCTTGTTCACCAAAACTTGTCCCAACAGTATCATGTTGGGGTTTATGGTCTTCAGGTTCAAGTAAGCCTCTATGCGCAAGTAATGCATTGTGCATATTCCCTGGAGATGCAGCAGATGAAGATATCACTCTTCATGCTCACGTAGTAATCCACTGCAGCCATCAAAGAAGCTTTCCCTTCTACCTCAGCTAGTTCCTCCGGAGAGGCTAGGCTTTCTTGTTTTCCAACACTGGGAAGAGTTTACGCAGAGTCGAGATTCTTGCTTCTCCTCCGTAGACCTGACTGTGAAGCTAGATAGAGACGGGTGTTGTTGGTGAAACCCAAAGCTGAAAGAAGTAAACCAATCTCTTCAGGTGTCAAGGGACAACGCCCTTTGGTTTCTTAGCTCTTCGTCTGTGAACTGTGAGTTTAAGACCCTTCCTTGCCAAATCACTTGGCGGTATTTAGCCTCAGCGCTAGTATCTCAGCCTTGCCACCTCCAAAGTCACATCCTGAATGAGCAGCCATATCCTGGGAGATAAGAAGATAAAGCTATGTCACAACCAGAAACTACTGCTAAGAAATGATGAAGATCACACTGACTTTATCGAAACGAAGATGAAGCACGACGAACTTCCAGCTCCAGATTTTGCAATGGTGTTTTACTCTGTCTGTTGGATCCATAGTCTCTGAAGTTTTAGAGCTGGAAGGAGGGTTTCTGAGTCGATGCACAAGAGCCATCCCCTAGCTCAAGAATGCGAGGAACAAAGTTTTAATGCTTCAAAGTTCACTTTACAGCGTAAACGCTGTATACTTTCAGGAACATTGTCAAACGCCAAACGGTGAGAGAATGGGGCAACAGCAGCGATGCCATAGCTGCAGAAAAAAAAAAAGAGATCGGCTGATACATACTAGTAACAGCCGCATTGATTAAAGTGAAAAGATGACTGAGTTAAGAAGCCACAAACCTCTGAATAACAGGCAAGACATTGTCCACATACCACTCTGCTGAGGCGTGAGTAGGAGCTGTCTTAATCCTAGTAAGCTCGAATACCTGTAGCGTATAATCACGCGTGCTCCATGGCGTATTGTGTAGGAAGCTCTCTAATGATCCGCACCTCGTCTTTTAAGGACAGTTATAAAGTGATCCACATCGAATATATCTCGCCGAACGAACTGCAAAGAACTTGTCACAGCACGGACTCACGCAAACTCATCTAGGAAACGGAAACTTAAATAGATTTTTACAAACAAAAAAAGAAGAGTTACCTAGAATCTTGCCAAAACAGGATTAACTTCAAGACGTGGAATCACAAGCGTAACGTTCAATATCTTGGCAACAGCAACCGCATCACATATCTGCCAGAAACAAATCGAAAGAGAAGTCTATATAAGTGAGTGAGAGTTGATATCATCTCTCTAAGCGTTATAAACAAGATGATTCTACTAACCCCATTCTTTGTTGATTAAGTCCACCGTCAAGGACACCTGAAGAAACCCTTGAGACTTCTCAGGCAAGCTGCATAAAGAGTGACAATTCCATCAATCCAAATTGTTACTATGTGCAAACGCAATAAAAAGATGAAAGAAGAAGAAGAAGAAGCTTACGAGATCCTCTATAAGAAGCAGTGCAAGGCTTCAAGATTGATCTGGCAAGGGAGACCATAACTCCACCTGTTGTCTGATCGACTGCACAATTGGTTGTCAAGGGAGAGAACACAATATAGGTTCAGAGGAAGGAACAAAGCAAGACCTTTGATAATAAAAAGAACAAAACTTCGAGATCAAACCCACTAACAATTTGTCGATGAAAGAGCACCTTCGAGTAAGCGCAAATGTCTAGGCCTTGGACGCATTCCATTCCTGCAAAACGCCACTCAAGTCTGTTAATATATGAAACCGAAGAACATGTGACAAAGACACTATTGGAATTCGTCGGAGATAAAGAGACAAGACTAACGGAGAACAGAGAAGGAAACGAGCGACCAAGAGGACGGAAGAGAGAAGGAGAGAAGATCGGGAAAAGGGAGCACCGAAAACGCCAGCGAGAGCTGTCTTTTGCGACTGGTTAAGGCTCTGTAATGGCTGAAGTTGCTTCATTTAGGAGAATCGATTCGAACGATGAAGGACAGTTAATGTCGAGAGCTCAGCGGCCGATCGAATAAAGGATCAAACTTTTTCTGTTGTGTATTGTCTTTGTCCAGAGCTTAGTTTTGATCCGAAAGTTCAGGAAAGATGGTGAGAGTGTTGGAAGGAAGATCTACGAAGAGCGATCCAAAATCTCAGGACATGGAGACACAGATGATACTGAGCGGAGGTAGACAAAGTGTTCGATCTCTTGGAGTTGAGTCTCTTCAGAAGAAAAAAAAAAAAACACTGTTCCAATCAAAATAAATTAATTACTTTAGAGGATCTATTGATTACTTTAGCTATTTTCAGTTTAACTTTGGTTTGTTAGTTTTGGGTTCGATTGAAAGTAATAAATAAGTGAAAATCTCTGATCTGGAAGTAATAAATTAGATAAGAATTAAGAATTTGAAAAACATCCTGAAAAATTTGTTTTTCATTTTGGTTTTAGTTCGGTTATTTTGGATAGTTCAAATAAATAGCGATATTTTAGATAAGAATATCAAATAATTAAAATAATTTTAGATTAAATATCTAAGATAATTTAAATAAATAATTATTTTAGATATTCGAATAAAAAAATCTGGATACTACTTTCGGATAGTTCAAATAATTTATAATAATTTAATATTTTCAACTATTTTTGGAATGTTTTTAATAGAATTTTAAATTATAACTACTAGGTTAAGAACATGTGCGATATCGCACAAAACTTATTTTATAAAAATAAATATTCCATATTTTATAAAAATAACCTTTTATTAAAAGTTGTTTACAATTTCTTTTAAGAAAATACATGTGCTACAGAATTATCTTGCATGCAACTATATTCTTTTTTTTGAAATATTAAAAAAAATTATATTTATTTATCTGTTTTGTAAATTATTTAAAAATCTCGAAAAACAGTTGAATATTTTGAAATTAATTAAAAGCAAACACATTTCAATTCTAATCTTACTAAATTAGTAGGGTAAATTATAATGACAAATCGAATATTGGTTTTGTTTGAAACCATGTAAGAGGTGTATTGATGAAAACATGATTCTATAGTAATTTTAAAATATTTTATCCCTTTACTTATTTTAGCATATCATCCATTACATTTTGTTTTATTAGAAATTTTAGAAAAAAAATAAAAAGCATAAAATGACTAAAAATTCAATTTAAAATGGACTTTTACATTCAACGTAATTTCATTTTTTTGTCAAACTTATTCATTATTTGTATCTTCTTAAAAAAGTGTTCCCAAAAGTTATGTGCTTACAGATTTGAGAAGCATATTTTTTCGGTATAACATTACATAAAATATTTTGGTATAATATTTACATTAAATTAAAGAATCTTAATTTGTTTTGTTCTTCCCAAGTATCATTACATAATTACATCACAGACTTGTTAATATCTTTTAATTCATCTAATTGAAGAAAATTAAGACTAATAATTCTATTTTGTTTAGGTTTTTTGCTATTAAAATTCGAATGGCCCTTCCTAATATCTTTTTTATAATGTTTCATTTGAATATTAATATTTTTTAAAAGTTTGTAAGCATGTAACTGCACATGAATTTTTTCTTCATCATTTTAATAAATTTGTGAAAGATTTATATGAGAAACTTATAGACGTGAACTATTTATAGATTTTTAAATATCCTATAAATATAGAGACCTATAATTGTATAATGAATAGACACATCACTACAAAAAGACATTCTATTATATAATGAAAAGACCTATAATTATAAGCCTAAACACTTACTGAAATATTTTAACAATTTAAAAAATACATTGTCCTTTATAATGAGAAGACAATTCTTAAACGAATAATTGTAGAGAGACTTATTGGGATGTCTGTAATTACTTTTAAACTAATTTTTTTAATAAAAATACACAACTCTTTAAAACTAATATAGTTCATTTTTATGAAAAGACATAAATTTTTATAATGAAAAACATACTCTTAAAAACTATAGAGATCAATTTTTTTTTTGAGAAAGAGCTATAATAGAGGTTCAGTTTTCATGAAAGACAACTCTTTTTATAATGAAAAAAACAACTTTAAAAACTAATAGTTCACTTTTCGAAAAGACATAACTTTTTTAATAAATGTAAAAAAACAACTGTTAAAACTAATATATTTCCGCTTGTTTGTGAAAGAAACAACATTTAACATTAATTTGCGATTTCTATTATTAATTTTTTTTTATAATGAAAGGACACAAACTATTAAAACTAATAATTTTAGAAAGACACTTATTGGAATATGTTCACTACCTTTTAAACTAATTTATTTTTAATGAAAAGATATAACTTTTACAACTAATAGAGTTCAATTGTTTTTGAAAAGCACATTTTTTGTAATGCAAAGATACAACTCTTAAACTAATACATTTCAGTTTTTATGAAAAGACAACTTTTCACATTAATTGGACTTCCTATTATATGTACATTTTTTATAATTAAAAGATACAACTTTTAAAACTAATAGAGTTCAGTTTTTTTATGAGAAAACACAATTTTTTTATAATGAAAGATACAACTCTTAAGCTAATACATTTCATTTTTTAATGAAAAATGTAACTTTTAACATTAGTTGGGATTCCCTACTATTAATAGATATATTAAGTTATGTTATATGTATATATAATTAATATTTTTATGTATTTTGGTTCTGATTGGGTTCAATTATTTAGGAATCATTCGGATATTTGAAGGTTTCGATCTTAGTTTCCGTTTGGGTATTTCAGTTCGGTTCTAGTTCCGATTTTTGGTTTCGGATTTTTTGCCTACTAGGCTCGACCACAATAACTCCTTTAGGTTTCAAATTGAAATATTGCATATCTAGACTAAAACTAAGTGGCTTTGGCAATAGACTTGAATGGTTAGCCAGATTTTCACAAAATGCTAACTTTTAAAAAAAAAAATAGTTAGCCCAAAAATATATTAAACCTTTTCTTCATCAATACAATAATAGTACGCCATAGTTCTCACTTACAAAATATAATG
>CAJHQP010012433.1:0-12085 GCA_905132765.1 Moricandia arvensis
AACTATATTAGTGGGGAAGGGGGTCCAAAGTGATAAAGTAGTATCAATACAGAAAGAGGATTAGTTTCATTTTTGGGTTCTTTTCATTTTCATTTTTTATTTGATATTAATTTTAAAAAAAATTAATGAGGAAAATTACAAAAATCAGTGTCTATTTACAAAAGAAAATATCTTTTCGACCTGCAAATCCCAAAGATAGCATCTACATTATAAAAAATATTTCTGTCACACGATTTATTAGAAGGAAGAAATGGCCGAATAATCAGAGATTTGTGGCAGATTAACTTCAACCAAAGAGGAGAAAATCCATCAAGAGGTCGTGGAAGAGGAAATGAAAAATCAGGTACGATAAGTCAAGCATAAATTTCATGCTGCAAAAAATTTGGGCATTCATGCTTCTGAGTGCAAAGCTCCAGACACAATAAGTTCAAGAGAGAAATCCTACCTATATTGAATAAGATGTAAAGACAGAACATATGCTATTAATGGACTGCCATAACGTGATGTGAGACAATATGAGGTTCATAAACTCGGCACTGATAGTGGTAGCATAGCAGATCACATGTGTATGGGGAATAAAAGCATGTTTCTGCCAGCCATCACTTGAATCATTGAAACAAACGTGGTTGGGAGAATGATCGACGCATGCGAGATGTCACAAGGAAAGAAAATATTTCTATCAAAAAAGCATTGAAATGTACAAACCAAACGGCGAATATAAACCACCCGCCGGTCACTGAAAACACATAAAACAAGCGCTTGAGAAACATTAAGAGAAGTGTGAGTGTTTATTAGAGACCCCGGGAACAAAGGACCAGAGTGTTTTTGGTTATTTGATTAATAACAAGTTTAATCAATTTTTTAGAAAAATCCGTAGCCCAATATAAAAACCACTATAAATGGCCCAAATAAGCAGTCTCCGATAATTTGTAGCCTTAATATGGAAAACTTAATAAGCGTCAATACATGCACATCAAGAAAAATCATAAATCTCACCCGAGCTACACTAACGCAGCAAGATCACCACCAACTATTCACTTAATCTTTTCCAAAATGGGGCTTATAGGCCCCAATGACAATCCTATAACACCCGTCTCCTCCTCTCTTGAGAACGGCGTGCTACTACCGGTACAAATCAAATTTAACGATTTATAAATATATCAAATAAAATATTAAAATATTTAATAAAATAAAAGCAGATAAATCTTTTTTTACATTTAATAAAACGAATAATTCATATTGAAAAGTTGTATCTAAACCAAATGAAAACGATATAAATACGATGATCCCCAAGACACCAAACCATCCAAATATTCGACAACTCATCATGCTCACCTGCAAGGGGAAGAAAGAGGGGTGAGTAACAGGGGAGTCACTCAGTGAGGTATGAGATGCTAGACACGCAAACCACTGTCTAAATAAATAGAACTCCCACTATGGAAGTTTAGTCCTAGCATGAACAAACACGACGCCTAAAAGCATCACAAAAAACAATCAATGCGCTGATAGTGCATAGCTAGCTCATATGCCCCGCATTTTCCTCATACGGATATACGACATCATAATAAGCGTCGCTAGCCCAGACATCTCTGGACCCCCGCCCGTAACCAATAAGCGTCGAATGCAAACGTCTCTGCACCACGCCCCACACAAATATGCGTCGATAGCCTAAACGTCTCTGAGCCCCCGCCCTCAATATGCGTCGATAGCCAGGATGTCTCCGAACCCCCGCCCTCATAAGCGTTGCTAATCCAGATCTCTCTGAACAACCACCCTCATAAGCGTTGCTAATCCAGATCTCTCTGAACAGCCGCCCTCATCACATAGTCCCTACTCATAACTATGTATATATATATATATATATATATATATATATATATAATATATATATATAATATATATATATATATATATATTATATTTATATAACACCATTTAACATCACTCAATCCATATCAAGTTGAATCCTCTAGACCCCTAATTTCGGTTTACATTGAATCCTAACTATCACACAAGACTCAATTCAATCAAACAGAACATGTTTCGAAACTAAACGACGATAGAAAGAATTATACACTAGTAACGGGATTTACGGAATAGACCCTCACCTTTGCCACTGGCTGTCAACGGAAGTTGGTCAACTGCCAACAAGATAGAATCAATGACTTAGACTCAGAGTCTCAGGAAATAAAGTTCCAAAAATGGAAACTTTTCTAAAGTGGAAACTTACCTAAAACAGCTAATTTCCTAAAATATCATCTTTCCTAAAATAGCAATTTTCCTAAAATAACAACTTTCCTAAAATAGCAACTATCCTAAAATGGCAAGTTTCTTAAACTAGATACTTCCCTAAATAGATTTCTACGACTAGAAATATGAAGGCGCCAACTTACCAGAAAACTCGCTGAAAGCTCGTCCGGAAATCCCGCTGGAAGCTTGCCGGAAACCTCACCCAAAAAATTAACTAATGACTGGTCGTCATATATTCCAACAACAACTCGTCACACCACAAAGAAAATACTTTGACTTGATGATAAAAGGAGAAAAGAGGTGGAGTTTCTTATATATGAGAAGGGAAAGGAGGAAGAAAACTTAAACTTCCAATGTGGGACAAGATAAAAAGAGGTTGTTGGGTTTTTAATTAAAAAAGAACAAATAGGCATGGCCCTAAGATCAGGGTCGTTACAATTCTCCCCCACTTAATCGGAATTCGTCCGAAATTCCAAAGAGACGATGAAAGAACGTTCACGGTTTCAAAAGAAGATAACAACACATGTCAATAGACGATGGAAATGAAAGAAAACTTAGTCTTCTCCTATAAAAGGAAAGAAAATCAGAATCTCTATCGACTAAACCGAATGATACTAGGCAGAAGGGTGCCATTTTTTTTCAAAAACTCCCAATCCCAAAACATTGAAATATCAAAAATCTGAGTCCCATAAATCGCCGTCCCGGGTCAGAGCCGGACGGAACCTGCTTTTGATACCAAATTGTAATACCCGTCTCCTCCTCTCTGAGAACGGCGTGCCTACTACCGGTACAAAATCAAATTAAACCGATTTATAAATATTTTAAATAAAATATTAAAATATTTAATAATATAAAATCGGATAAATCTTTTTTACATTTAATACCATGAATAATTCATATCAAAAAGTTGTATCAAAACCGAAAACCGATATAAATATGATGATCCCCAAGACACCAAACCGTCAAATATCCGACAACTCATCATGCTCACCTGCAAGGGGAAGAAAGAGGGGGTGAGTAACAGGGGTTTCACTCAGTGAGTTATGGGATGCTAGACACGCAAACCACTGACTAAATAAATAGAACTCCCACTATGGAAGTTTAGCCCTAGCATGAGCAAACACGACGCCTAAAGCATCACACAAAACAATCAATGCGCTGATAGTGCATAGCTAGCTCATACACCCCGCATTCTCCTCATACGGATATACGACATCATAATAAGCGTCGCTAGCCCAGACATCTCTGGACCCCCGCCCGTAACCAATAAGCGTCAAATGCAAACGTCTCTGCACCACGCCCCACACAAATATGCGTCGATAGCCCAAACGTATGTGAGCCCCCCCCCCCTCAAATGCGTCGATAGCCCGAATGTCTCCGAACCCCCGCCCTCATAAGTGTTGCTAATCCAGATCTCTCTGAACAGCCACCCTCATAAGCGTTGCTAATCCAAATCTCTCTGAACAGCCGCCCTCATCACATAGTCCCTACTCATAACTATGTATATATATATATAACACCATTAACATCACTCAACCCATATCAAGTTTAATCCTCTAGACCCCTAATTCCGGTTTACATTGAATCCTAACTATCACGTAAGACTCAATTCAATGAGAAGGAACATGTTTCGAAACTAAACGACGATAGAAAGAGTTCTACACTAGTAACGGGATTTACGGAATAGACCCTCACCTTTGCCTCTGGTTGTCAACGGAAGATGGTCAACTGCAACACGAGAGAATCAATGACTTAGACTCAGAGTCTCAGGAAATAAAGTTCCAAAAATGGGAACTTTTCTAAAGTGGAAACGTACCTAAAACAACAAATTTCTTAAAATAGCATCTTTCCTAAAATAGCAATTTTTCTAAAATAACAACTTTCCTAAAATAGCAACTATCCTAAAATGACAAGTTTCTTAAACTGGATACTTCCCTAAATAGATTTCTACGACTAGAAATATGAAGGCGGCAACTTACCAGAAAACTCGCCGAAAGCTCGTCCGGAAATCCTGCCGGAAGCTTGCCGGAAATCCCACCCGAAAAATTAACTAATGACTGGTCGTCAGATATTCCAACAACAACTCGTCACACGCAAAGAAAATACTTTGACTTGATGAGAAAAGGAGAAAATGGGTGGACTTTCTTATGTAGGAGAAGGGAAAGGAGGAAGAAAACTTAAACTTCCAATGTGGGACAAAGATAAAAAGAAGTTGTTGGGTTTTTAATTAAAAAAAAAAAAATAGGCTTGGCCCTAAGATCAGGGTCGTTACAAATTCATCCTTGCAATTTAAAATTTTGTAAAATACATACTTAAAAATATTTTTGGCCCGTTAAGGCCCAGCAAACATTTAGACGATAAGTTAACAATTTATAGGCGCGATACAACCAATTATAATTGTAACCAAAAATACAATATTTTCGAAAGTAAGGATAATGAACATTTCAGGCAAGCAAAACGAGACTAAATAAACTCTACCATGTAAACTACTCTCCCTACACAAAAAAAATCAAAAACAACAACCGAAAGAAAAACAAACACACTTCATCACCCCACCTCAATCCTATTACTATTCAAATCTCGGAGATTCAATAACACCCACAAAACAATCTTCACAAACACTACATTAGCTGCAGAAATTGAGGAGTGTCAACGACCCCACGCTTGCCTGGATGCCCAACACCTAGTGTTTTCTAGTAAGGGCCCTTTAAAGTATTGTTCTAATTTTACGTCGGAGATTTTAAATTGACTGTTAAGTAATAGTATTTGGCTCAGACAATTTTTCTGAAACGTATGAAGGTGTAATGTAAAATTTAATAAATCAAATTTACGATTTTATAAGATAATATCAAATGTTAGTAATAAAAAGATATTATCAAATAGAAGTGTGCAAAGTTTTTATATAACGGTCCCGAATTTTAAAATTTATATAAATTATTTTTCATGTTTTTAATTTCATATATATGTAGTTTTTTTTTCTAAACATGTTAAAACTATATTTTAAAGTGAATAAAGACTCCAACATTTAAAGAGTAAATCACCTATTTATAACATAAAAATAGCTTTTATCGACATCAAATTTTGCATGACCTAAATTTGCTGTTAGTTCACTAAATATATTTATGAATTCAAAAAAAAATACAATAATTAAAAAAATTTAGAAACCATCAAAAGATTTTTTTTTTAAATAATTTTTTTTCACATCATGGAGAGATGATAAAATGTTCATGTGTTATTTCAAGATTTTGGAACAACTCTAATAATATTGCCAAATATTTTTATCTTTGGAAGTTGTTGGTCAAATCAAACTATAGTATATATATATTAGGGCCGGTCCGCGCTCTGCGCGGGAATTGTCCATTGTGTTTTTGTTTAAATTTTATGTTTATTTTTGAAGGAATTGGTGATATTATGTGTTGATCATTATTATTTTTGTTATTTTTGTTATTTTCTTATATTTTTTCCATTTAATTTGTTTGTTGTTAAAATGATTCAGTCCCAATTTCTCTCGGTGGACTAAGTTTTCTAATAAGATTATTGTGATTGTTTGAATAAGTTTATATTCTATTTGTATTTTTCTATTTTTTTATTTTGTATAAGTCATGTAGTTTCACTTCTTCACTTATTTTTTTGTCATTTTATTGATATTGTGTCTCTTGTTGAACTTTTCAGGTATATTTTTTTATTTTCTTATCAATATTGAAATTACATTGAAGCTTTTACGTTAGTACGTAACAATTCTTTATTTTTCACAATCATTTGCATATAATAGCTTTGGATCTTATATTCACATAACTTATGATTTATTTATTTTTATTTTATTTTCAATAATAATTTACATTAACTTTCACTATTTTGTTATCATCCTTTTTATAAATTATATAATTGTTTAACTATTAAAAAATTCATGAAAATGTAATGTGTTATTTTATTTTGATTTGTTTTATTTTGATTTTAATAGTAGGAAAATTTCTTATGACTATAGTCATCTGAATTTAACATAGAAATATGAATATTTTCGCTTTTATACGTTTATTTATTGAATTTGGTGACATTTTATTTATATATTATTAAAAAATGTATATAAATACAAAAATTAATAGCTAATGCATTATATTAAACATAATTTAAATTAGTTATGCAACTTGTAAACCTACTAATTTTTTTTTGGTCATAAAAATATTTTTTTTAATATAGTATATGTTATTATATTTAATATCCAAATATACCATGTTATCCAAATAAATAATTTTGATATGCAAAACAAAGGGATATTAATTAATTTTAGAATATAATTTTTGACATTAATTTTATTTCATATAAATGGCTTGTCACATATTAACAATTTGCTATATATTATCAATAAATTGAAATATTTTATTATATTTATTAATATTCTGATTTTACTCAAAAATAATTACTTATATATAATGTTAAAAGAATATACATGAAGGCAAAGATCTGTTACCTCAGATCATAGGAGGCATCATGAGGAGGTGTCACGCATAGGAGAATAGGAGGAGCTAAGAGCGCCGCAGTGTTGGTGAGCTGAGAGCGGCGACAGTAGTGGTGTGAGCTGAGAGCGGCGACAGTAGTGGTGGTTTTACCGGGTTCTTCATTCATTATGGTGATGGTGACAAGTCTCTGTATTTTCTCGATCTGGTGGTGGTGCAAGAGGATCTGCGGGGAAGAAAAAGAAAGAATAAAAAGTGGAGCAAGAAGATCTGTATTGGTTTGGAGGAGAAAAATTGTAACATCTCTGTTTTTTGTATATAAAATGTTTTTAAAAATTGATTTGGCTATCTATGTCACCAAAGTGTATTTAGTTTTTCGGGCATACATACAAAAAGAATTATTGAGTTAGAGGTGTTTGCTCTGGAGTAGTGGAAGGATGGATGAACTATCATGAAGTAGTGATGCACTATATCTTGCGAGTTAAGGCCAAAGTATAGAGAAATTACATGTGGTGATTGTAAGATCAGTAAAATGTAGCTTCTTAAGTAATAGAAAATTAATGCACCGTTTCGTTCACACGGAATTGGGGCCCACAAGTCATAACCCAAACGAGTGTGAAGCTCTTATTGTGGACTCACACTAACATGGTAAAAATCTTCACTTATGTGGGCTCACACTAACATAGATAAAAATCTTCATGCGCAACGGGGAAATTGTGTTATGTGAGAGGGAGTGAATTGTAAAATCCATGTTTTGGTATATGGAAAGGCTTAAAAATAATAAATTTGGTTACCTATATCACCCAAAGTGCACCTTACCTTTTGGACACGCATACAAAAATAACTCAAGAGTTAAGCATTTTTGAGCTGGAGTAGTGGAATGATGGGTGACCCTACCAAGAAGTGATTCGCGATATCGTGCGAGTGAAGCCAAAAGCACAGAGAAAAGTCATCTAGTGATTGCATGGTCAATAAAAACTTAGAAAAGATTAACGCACCATCCATCACACAGAATAAATTCCAAGAGTCGAGTAAGTTGGCATGGAAGTCCTATTAGTCAGGACGGTCCGAAGCGTTACAAAAAAAAACTCTTAGGGAAGAAAGAGACAAATAAAAAGTAGAAAATAAAGAAATATAAATAATAAGAGAGACAGAAAAAAAGAAAGAAAGCATAGAGTGGAGGCAAGGCACTAGAATCTATATTCATTTGTATCTATTAAATCTAATTGTATCGCATAATTTAGTACGAGGGTGATCTTTGTCAATAATAATTGACCATAGAAAACAGATCTTGTGATTGCCAATATATATATTTAAAGTTAAATGTATTATTATATTTATCTTATTAGTAGTTTAATTTATGTTTGAGATTTAAGGTAAAATATAAATATAATTTTTCTTATTATAGTTTATAATTTTAATATATATATTATATATATATAAATAATATATAATTAAAAGTGATTTAGAGTTAGTGATTTCAGTTTTTTAAATTAAAAAAATATATGATTTGAAGTTCTAAATAACAGTATGTATTTTAATATATATATATATATTATAAGAAAATTGATTTTGGATTTGGAGCTACAAATGTCCGTAAGTCTGATTTGTTCTCGATTAGAACATACATAAAGATGCATATATATTCCCGGTCAACTTCATGTTCAGTAAGGAAAAGGAAAGACACATCACAATTAGTTGAATCTATTTTTATGATGATTATTCGGGGAAATGGAAACCCAAAATACTAAAGTTTTCATCACTATGGTTCAAAGAAAAAGTGGTGTGAAATTATCTTACTCTACAACTTTGAGAAGAAAAACAAAGTAGTTCATGATATACATGGTAGTCAAAGAAAGGCTACAAGAATGTGTTTTGTTATTTGTATATGTTAGAGAAGTTGAACCTTTGTACCAAAGCAAGTTTGTTATTGGATGAAGAAAAAAGGTTCAAGTACCTATTTGTTTCTTTGGGAGCTTCCACTGAAGAGTTTCAGTTCAAGAAAAAGTACATAATATGGATGCAACTTTTCTGAAGATTGTGGAAGGAGATTTTAATCATTGCTACAACTCAGGATCTGAACCATCACCATTACCCTATAGCTTTTGGGGTCTTTGATGGCGAGAAAAATAATAGCTGGACATGGTTTTTCACAACGTTGAAAACCGTTATACTAAATACTCGTGAACTTGTGTTTTTTCAGACATAAATAAAAATCTTATCAGGGAAATAACTGAAGTGTACCTTATGTCACAACATGAATATTGTATCTATCATTTGTCCAACAATGTGAAATTAAGTGTAACAGTGAATATGGACAAGGTTACACAACATTTCAGAGACGTTGTCACGGTTTATGTACAGTTTGAGAACAAAAATATGAACTTTTAGGGAGAGGTATCTTGGGTGTGGTAGATATCTTGATAAAAATGTAGAAGCTAAAAGTGGGCGAAATGTCATTGTCCTGGAGCAAGGTACACATACACAACCTCTAACTGTGTGAAATCTCTGAATTAAGCTTTTTTATTAAGGCAATGACGTACTCTTTACTGTCTATTATGGATTTAGTTATTGAAAAAAATTGCTGAGTGGTTCAAAATACACATGAAGGATGTTGTGGTTGGACCATCAACTCAAAATTTGGTTCATTTTGTTGAGAATGAAATGCTTGGAAGATGTATGGATGGTAGAATGAAATACTCAAGCATGATGATAGACCATATGACATACGTGATTTGTATGCTTTCTGCTCGCCTTATTTCGTGGTTGAGGTATTGGGATTTGGCGTATACGAGTACTATAGATCGGCAGTTTCACATATGTCAGAATGGATTATTTCAGAAGGAAATTAAAAAGTTGTATTTATTTCCTCAACAATACACGAAAAGACAGAGAAGAAATTAATGAAAAAGGTTTCCTTCAGTAGGAGAACTTCGAAAGAAGAATAAGTTAGTGCCAAAATGCATACAAGGAACATAAGGCTCACAAGGAACACAAGGATTACAAGGAACACAATGGTCACAAGAAACAACATTTTAATGTTTTTTAATGGGTTAAACTAAGTGAAAACTTGTTCCATTAGTGGTATAACTAGAGCAGTAACACTTAGTAAAACTGATAAAATTCTAAAGAAAGTCTAAACATATTTGTGATTTAATTCGAAATGATAACATAAGAAATGGATACTTGTGTCTTTACAAGTCTTATTCAAACAATTTTAAACACATTTGTGATTCCAATTCAAAACAATAATTATATTTAAAATTTGATATTTTTTTTAATTTTTTACAAGTATTACCATATATTTTATGGCTTTCTCTTAATATTTACCTATGATATAATAAAACAAATATATCTCATGAAATTAACTATATTATTACATGGTTAGATGATAAATGATTGTAGAAAACCGAATATAAGTGGTATAGATATAATATAACTCTTTTAATCAAGTAAACTAAGAAAAATGAAAAGAAAAGAGCGAAACTTTAAAGATATTTGTAAAACTGCCAATTCGACCACGAAAATTGTTTGTAGGGAAAATTGAAAATTGAATTGGCGCTCCAAAAAAAGTGTCTCCTCTCTCTCTCTCTCTCTCTCTCTCTCTCTCTCTCTCTCTCTCTCTCTCTCTCTCTCTCTCTCTCTCTCTCTCCTCTCTCTCTCTCTCTCTCTTTCTCTCCCTCATTTCACTCAACATTCTCTCGATTTCTAAGGTTCTCTCTCCATCTCTCTCTCCTCGCACATCATGAAGATGACGAAAGAAAAATTTGACATGATTGGGTACGTAGCCAATTCCCACTTCGGGATTCAAGTCATTGCTCATGTGGGGGGGGGGGGGGGGGGGAAATGATCGACAAAGTCTCTCCAAACCCCAAAGCATCCAAACAAGTTTTGATACTTTTCCTGGAGTAGATACTTAGCTTGCAAGAACTTCAAGATAATGAGATGACTTTGTTTCATTTAAGAATTGGATTCGTAACAGCAATATAGAAGGGACGAACTTTGATTCATTTAGATTTTGATCCTTAGAGTGGATATATCAGGGACTGAATTCGATTCATTTTTATTTTTGATCTTTAAGAGTCGGATATATCATGGACTACCTTTGATTATTTAGATTGATCCGTAAGAGGTGGATATATCAGGGATTAACATTTTCTCTTGATTCATTTTTTATTTTTATCCTTAATAGCTGATTATACAAAGTGTTTGGCTTTGACTATCGCAGAACAATGGCCTCCACTTTCGTCAACCATGGGTTTTCGGTGTCTGAGAAGAAGGTTCATCGGTTAAGGAAGCAAGTGAATAAGATGGTGACAAGATTGGCGGAGCCTAAGAGGCAGATTCCTGTCTCCATGAGATTAAGACTTGCATGAGTTTTTTGTTCTGTGTTTATTAAGACTGTCTATGGTTAACTAGTTTAACCATTTCTATATTATTGTTAAGACTGCTGTATGGTTAACTATTTTTCGATCTCTGTCAGTTTGATTTGTAAACAAAGTGTTCAAAAGTTTAAAAATTTTAACACTTTAAAAAGTAAAACTTAGCCTATTTTAGAAACGTTTTACCACATAAAACACAAAGTACTTATAGATTTATGAAGTTTTTTAATTGGGAATAGTAAAACTAAGGCAAAAGTTTGTCGAGTTACCAAATATTCGCATCCTTTTTACCAAGAGATCAATCCCTTTACAAACCAAATGGGACAAATGAACTATGTGAATCTAAAGACGCATCTCTTCCCCCCTTTAGAATCCAAACAGTCTCATTTTGATACATCTATCTATAAAATTCCTTCACTAACTGTTTCTAATATCTTTATCCATGCAAGTAAACGTTTCTTCCTCTCCTTTTAATAACATATCATATCCGATTTACTTCGATCGTACATTGTTCAGTTAAGATGTCGGGCTCAACAGATTTAAAGGAACCGTCATATGGCAGATGGCTATGGACGAACAGAAGAGGATGTTACAAGATGGGAAAAAAGAAAACCAAAGCTCCTCCAAGCGGAGGAGAATTATCCAAATCAATTCTCACACATCGATTGGGATAAGCTCGGGAGAGAGATTTGTCTTGGTCTTGGTCTCTTAATTAATTTTTTTTAAATTGTTTCTTTTATATGTTTTTTGTGGATCTAAAACATTTTCAGTTGTTAAATCGGTGTTATTGCATGCAAATCTATGACTTTAATCTATTTTATTGTTGCTAGATTTTATTTTCAGAGTTTCTCTTCAGTTTTCCCAAGTTTACAATTCAAAAATAAAATTTGCAAAGTTTTACTAAGTTACACAAACCAGAAAACAAAGTAATACAAGGGTTTTCCAAGTTTACAATTTAAAAAGCAAAATTTTGCCGAGTTTTACTAAGTTACACAAAAA
>CAJHQP010012434.1:0-12080 GCA_905132765.1 Moricandia arvensis
CGATATAGTCACTTCCTTTTAGATAAATGATCATGAATACGCGTTATCAAATATATTATAACTATATTAATGTTAGGTTTATTTATTTAAAATTTGCTAGGTATTTACTGGGATTTTAGATGATGCTTCAGGCATTGCAAATACCCAACAAATGTTTTGTTAATTTTTTTTTAAGTTTCTAATGTTATCCTAAAAACTTTTTGCTGGATATCGAAAGAGATCCAAGTCAAGTGGTGTTTCGCTCTCTGTATTGATTGTTGGCTCTGATGGGTTGATCAACCAACTACACCTCGAACCTATCAGATTTTCAGGTTCACATGTCCTTATCAGAACCGACGTGTCTCCTAGTCTGTCGACATATGTTTAGATATTATCAAATATGTTGCAGTTTTTTGCCATTTTTGTTTGCGGTAAAACGGTTTATGCATTCATTACATTCATGCCTTCTTTCTTAAGCTAAATATAACTGAATTTTGTCTTCTTTCTCAAGCTATATATAACTGAATTTAGACTTGTTTCTTCTATATATACGGCTTCTGTTTCTTTTCATGTATACAATTGCCTACTAATGAAGTCAGTAATAGGAAATATATGTGCGCCAGTGGGTTATATGGGTGGCCTCGGCCACTGTGTAGGCGTTATTTTTTTAATCCAACACTAAACCAAATGTGCCACAACCACACAAGTAGGGCTCACAAGAAGCAACTTGCCATATCAATTTTTATAAAAACACATATACATAGTTAACTGACGGAATATATATATATATATATATATATATATATATATATATATATATATATATATACATGTGTGTATATATATATATATCGTTGTTAATAATTTCTTAAAAAGTACATGATTAAAATTTGCAAAAGAAAATGAACTGAATCATAGAATGATGTGTTGTAACCTGCACTAGTTGGTTTAAGTACTGATTTCTTTTTTAAATTGTTATTCATGTCGAATTTCTTAGTCGTTATTATGAAGATAAACAAAAGAAAATATGTAAGAATACATAATAGATATATGGTTAATAGTTAAAATAATAATAATAGATATATAATACAAAAAGTATGAAGTACCAACCCGACGGGTTTAAAAAAAATACTAAGGTGGTGTTATTCAATGATGTATTTTAATAGAGTTCAAATCCAAACACAGTCTATTGTTATTCGAACGATGATTATAAATTTTATTTTAAAATCTAGTGTTATTTAATGAATGATTTAAATTTTGTTTTTAAAATTCAGTGTTATTCAATTTTTAAAGATTTTAAAATTCTTTGTATTTTAGATTGATTTCAAATCATTTCTTATGGAATCACATGAATAAATAACTTAACTCAAAATTCAATGTATACTATAGAGATTTTAGAATCCATCAAGTTAAAGTATCTTAAAATTTTAAAATTTAATAGATTATAAAACATTATTAATTGATTTTAAATCACTTAACACCCCCTAAGTATCCCAAGTCCGAAACCTATCATTAGATTATTCAAATGTTTGATTAGTTGGCGTGAATATTTAACTATATACCACATATCTAATCATCGGTGAACCACCCCTTAGAAATTGACCTTGGCTTCGGCCTGACACACCCAAGATCCATACAAAAATAGTTGTTGGTTATATGTTAAGAGAATTAGCGAAATAAAGAAAATTAAAATTAAATTTCTAAAAAGAAAATAGAAAGATAGTAAGAAAAAGAAAGAAAAGAAAGAGATTTTGGTTACCTTTTTAGTTTGAATTTTTCTTTTGTTATAGGGTGTCATTTTCCCTTATATGTTTAAGGTGGTTATGGACCAACTTGTACCCGTCTTTTCGTCCAAACCTAAACAACTTATTTTCGTGACGCCGGAAGAGCCACGAATATCCATTTTATGTTGCCGTAAAATAATACAAGAACGATGAATTGAGGATGAATGGGATCGCGATGATGCATTATGATGGTTATATTAGCTTAAAGTTTCTAAAATATCATATCAAGACTCAATATTATGTGACATATTTTTTGTATTACATGTTTTCAACCTTTAATAACCTATTTTAATTTAAAAAAAGTCCCATCAGATAATAAAAAACTTAAGACTTTTACATTGAAAGTTTCTTAATATAATTATTTGTCAATTATATTAGTATTTAATCAGTGAGTTTTTCAGAAAAAATAAAATACTAGTACGGCATGAATCTGTCAACTTTTTAAAGAAATTTACTAATTAAATACTAATACAACCGGTAAAAGATTATGGTGAAAAAATTTCCAACGAAGACAGTCTATGTCTATGTAGTTAAATTCAAAATAAGAGTGTGTTCTTGTGGTTTACTCTAAAAAAGTTAATTGAAATTTTTAAAAAGATCCTATAAATTTTATAGTCAGTCCTGGACTATTCTTTAAAATATTAGTTGGTTGGGTTTCGGTCTACCGAATATCTTCAGATTATCAAAAAATAAATAAAAGAGTCTGTGTATGTTTTAAGGTTTTGTTATAGATGTGTTACTATATGAGATTTATATGAATATTTCAGCAACGAACGGGATAATTATGTTAGTCGTGTGCCCTAAATAACCAAATTCATATATTTTCGTAAAATTAGTCATTCGTTTATTTTATTTTTTTTATAATCGTTTGGCTTATGGAGTTCTGTTCATGCTTTTATGTTGCCATTTGTTAAATGATATTTTCTTTTGAAAATTTATGCATCGTAGTAACTATTAAAGATTGATATTTTTTTCCAAAAAGATTGATATTTACTTGGTTAAAATGTAGTTCTAAAATAGGGGACACGCAAACAAAAACTCGTAACCATGGCCGCAATGGTCGTGGCGAGGCAACTATCAACACTCCTGCCGTCCTGGAACCAATGCTCTTTCCCAATCTCACTGATCTTGACCGCAATAAATTTCTTGAACTTTGAGTTACGTTTCTAATTTTGTATGGGTAGAGACATAATGTGCTAGCCTTTTCTAGTCTTTGCTTTCTACTTTAGTGATTTTCAGACCACTTTTTCATTCTTTTAGGAATTCGAAATTAGTCATACTAGGTCGGGTGACATCTTGAGAATTTTAAGCTGATAAACAGAGGTCAATGAAATTCTAGTCTCAAATCTAAAAAAATATAGATCAAATGATTTTTAAATTTCCTAGCAGAACAATAATAATAGTACTCCCATTACAAAAATATTGTAATTTGATTTCCTTGATGGGCACCTGCAAGACTGATCAGTGAGTTATTTAGTGAAAGATATGCTTCGAATGTCAAGAACATATGCTAAAGTTGGTGAATATTATAATTCTCACATTAAGGAATAACAAAATGTCAAAAGCAATAATCATTTTTTAATTTTTTTTTTAGCATGGTCGACGAATATTATTATTCACCCCCAGGCCCCAACTATTGATCTTTTATGTGATTGATTGATCATTTTCATTGGTAGCTGCCAAAATTATTTTGAAAGGATTTATATTCTACAATTACCTTTTGGAAAATTTAAAGCATATTTAAATTATCTATTTCATTAAGATTGCCTTCTGGAAATCAGAGATTAACGGTTGTACAATAAAATTTCCTTTGATCTTTGGTTCTTTCACTTCTTATTATTATTGGATCATATTGTGGCATTTAACAGGCCCAGTTACAAACCTAAACCCTTTTCCCTTACACTTTTGTCCACGAAAACCTTGAAGCCTTCTTCACTAAACTTGATTTGTTTGGAAAGAGAACTCCTGACCAAATCAGACCAAATTCCTTGCTTAGATCAACAACTGGAAGTAGGCTTGTGGGTTCCATCGATAAGCTGTTGAAAGTTCTGGAGAGCATTTTGGTCAGATGATTATGATGATGCTGAAGACAGTACGGATTGTGTTGGAACATTGTACATGCTCAAAGTGTGTAACAGTTTTACGGATAAAAAAACTTTGGTGCAGTACTTGGGGGCTAACTGCAGAAAATGATGATTCTATGCTTGGGGAAAGCGACCAAAACTAGAAGACAGTGTGTTTGCAACTGTGAATGATTGGCTTTTACCATTTGATTTGATTGTCTTTGGATTTGTTACCACCAAAAACGAGTAGAGTGCCAAGGGAAAAGAAAATGTTATATATATTGTAAAGAATGAAACTTCTATTATTATTATTATTTGTGTGGTAATAATGATTTTTCACAAACTTTACCACAATCATTTACATTCAACAGTTTTTCTAAAGAATTATTCATTATATCTTATTGCAACTATAAGCTGAGTTCTATATTGGTGTACAATTGTTTTCTTCACCATCCTTGTCTTCTTCCTCCATCATCACCAGGTTCTCTATGGTCTCCAAGAATGCAGTGACTTTCACCAAGCTCTTCTCATCAAGCCTCGGGACTGTATGGCCTTTAGGATGATGTACAACCACCGGATTCTTGAAAGACTCTATCAGCTTGATTCCATAAGGTTTCAAGAAATCAGTTTCTCCTACAAAAAAAAAACATATTGAAAATTCAATAAACTGCAAAAAAAACCATTTATATACATATAATAGATCATATCAACTTACCTAGAAAGTGGAGGGAGGGAGTATGGATGGAAGAGGAATAAGCATCCTCTACAACCTTGGTAGATCTGAACATAGCTCCTCCAATAATGATGATGAACTTGATCTTTGGCACTTTCTGGAGTGCAATTCCCTGCCAAAAAAACTCAAAAACATGATCAAATAAATGTATTGCCAAACAACAAAAGCAACATTACCGACATACCTTAGCTTGCAGTCCTGGTAAGCCCCCAGACAACATTCCCCCCTGTAATAGTAAGAATAAATCAAATATGGAGCTTCTTAGAGAAATCATGCAACTTATTAAAATGTACATTATTACTCTCTTATCCGTTCCGAAAAGATCCACGTGCTTGAATTTGCACACATGTTAAAATTTGATTATCAATACATTATTTTTTATAATTAATTATTTTCTAAGAAAAACATAATTATTTTAAAAAATTCATAATTTATCATTAAATAATGTGTTAAAATATGAAAAATGTATATTTTTAAAACAATTTTTTTGTGTTGGTACATGACGAGATTCAGACCATGTAATTTAAATATTTTTAGGATGAATAAGAGTTTCTGGTCCATACATCTCTGGACCATGTAATTTAACTTTCTTCCGGAGATCGTAAACATAACTCAAACCTGTCACTTACTTAAATCTCTACTAGATAATCTAAAAGTTCTTAACCAGTAAATAAACTCGTCTTATCAAAAATGTATATCTTACCTGAGAGAAGCCAATGAGACCATCAAAGGGACCAAGCTTGATCATACGATCTTCTATATACTCCAAACAGTTCTCGAAATTCTCATACTCTGTGAACTCCTGATATTATTTTTTTTTCAAAACGTTCCAACGTCAATTTTACACGACAAAGAAAGCTTCATCATGAATGAAACAAAAGAGAAAAGCAAAGAGGGAACCTTGTTGAACTGAAACCACTCGTAATAAGGAGGATCGAAGATTCCATCGACATCAGATTTGCCTTGACAAGGAAAAGGCGCGTCGAGGAACACGAGATCGAGTCTATCAATAACAGCTTTAGGCCATCTGTGAAGCTGTTTCTTCATTATCTCTCCGCTTGTACGGAACCCATGGAGACACAGAAACCTTGGTTTCCTCACTATTGATCCTCCTCCTTCGCTTCCCATTTGTGTTTTTTTTTCAGACAAAAGTTCACACTTAGTTTGGTCTCTCTTGTGATAAAGCTCTATGTTTTGTTGTTTTTCTTCTTCGAGTGTTACGTTGTGATCATATATAGTGTGTTTTCTAAGTACATCGCCACATGGAAAAAAGGTGGCTGGGATTGAGAAATTCTGGTTTTGTTTTTGGCATTGTTGGCAGATGTTGGTGACAATAGACGGCGAGATGTGACCAGAGTTTTTAAAATGACGGTCGAGATGGAATCTCCTCTCACTGAAATTTGGAATCTAACCAAACGCATCTTGTGGCTGTGAGTAGTGCCTAAGCTGAGATTCCAAGAACCTCACCAAACTCATATAATCCAAAATCAGAACTGGTTCAAAATTTTCTAATATCTATACGGTTCTTTGGTTTTAATATCTGAATTTGGAATCAAACCGAAAATCAATTGCGTATTCTATATAATTATATATATTAAAATTTTCCAAAAGTATTTGAAAAAATTCGAATTATCTAAAAAATGTTTTATCATCCAACATTATTTAAAACATCTGGATTTTTTTCATTTATTCGAAATCATTTGATTATCTAAGATTTATATCTTAACCATCTTAATTACGTTATATTTTATCCAACATATGAATATTTTGTTGGGCAAATCTCTCAAATATAACTTTTTGAAGTTTTTGTCATAAAAATAACACTAAAAAAAATCAAAATAGTTTTTTTTGTTTTGAAAATTTTAATATTTTAAATTTTTTATTGAATTATAAACTTGACTTCCAAAACCCAATCCTATAACTCTAAGTTCTAAGTTTAGATTAATTAACCCAAAAGGTATAAATATATATTTACACCTTTTAATAAAGTTTATTTTGATCATCTTATTCATTGAGTGCTATTTTAGGGACAATAATTTTTAAGGTCTATTTTGGTTTTTATCTCTATTTTATTTGAATTATTCAAAATAACTAAATTGGAATTAAATAAAATCTAAAGTTTTGCTAAGTATTAGACGATTCCGGTTTCACTATACTACTTGAAGCCATCTATTTTTTTTTTAACTTTGAATAATTATGTTATTACAAACTATTTCTATAGATAACAGCTCTACTTTATGAGGAACCACTTGAACCGCCTTGTGAGATACGTTTGACTGTACTTCTTGTGTCATGATGTACATTTTTTGTAAGCCATTTTCTACTAATATTATTTCTGTTCAGTTTTATATAGAAGCATTAATGAATTTTTAGTTAAACCATTGGATTAAAATGGCTTCCACAAAGAATTGATAACCTAACATGTAATTTCAAGGATTCGAACCTTGACTGAGAAAGTGAAGCTTTATTTTGTAGAAATGAACCACTAGGCTTTGTTTTGTAGTGGGGGCGCTACAAGCTCAGCTCCCAGGTATAGAAGCAGAAACTTATCATCGCTTGCCATTTTAAACTGTGACAGGTTTGACTCGAATCAATTTTATGTATTGCAGGCAAGGAACAAAAACGATGGTGCTAGGCAAAAAAGCAGCTCAGAAAGCGTACAGGAGTAACAAGCAACATTTTTTCCTTGGGTTGGCTATCCGGACCACCATGAACCAACTCATCTTTGAACAACGCCATATCTCGAGCAAGGTTACTGCAACGAAAGGAACGTAGTTAGCAAAACAGTGGATAACAGCAACAATGGATCCAATCTACATCGGAGGGGAAAACAGGTACACACTGTTACACTGATGCGGCTTTGGGATCGGTCCTAAAAAAAACTCGTGGTCACTAGACATTATAAGCATAGGGACATCTCTCTAAAGGTCACAATCTTCATGTTTGCTATAATTATCCATGTATCTTAGAAGGGTTCTTAAGGAATGGGACCCACAAAAACCTAACATATATCTCTAAAAAACTCTTAATTAATAGTTGTATTTGTATTGTTCGCGGACCCCACTGACACGTGGTGATCCGCGATTGATTCTTTTTTAATTTTTTTTTAAAAACAAACAGAAAAAGTAAATAAATAAGATACCTATGGAGGTATCTACGGATAATGATGCCCGTAGAATATCTATTTCATTCTCTATTCCCTTTCTTAGTCCTCTATTTGGTAGTTAATTTTGATTTGTTTTTTTCTTATAGTACCGCCGAGAGACTGTGCTTCCGATCATCCTCCTCCTCTGGGACCTTGTTGAATTATATAACTTGAGATCTTGACTTTTGTAAGTTATATATATGCATCGTTTCTTATTCACTGAATACTACATCCTTTATTCTCATACCACATTGTTTGTCACAGTACTTCATGAGCTTGTGTACATCTTAGTATTGAAGAAGACTGAAACAATCAATGTGCTTTATTTAGGGGAATGTTTAGGGTTTGGTGCACCATCCTGGTACCTTTTACGTGTCACACGGACCCAGACGGTTGTCCTTGTAGGACCATGATTTCTACGATATGGCAAACTGAATAATTTGTTTATATAATGATAAAAAAATAAATAAAATACACAATACTTGATACCAAAATATGATGAACAAAGAACGATTTCGTGTGGAGGCGAGACACTCTTTCCTTGATTCTTAAATTGCCCGCAGTGTGACGGTGTTTGCGCAATCAAAATCCCAGGATACAACCACACTTCAACTATTCCTGCATCACTCAGAATAGAAGCTAACGAACCTATTTTTGTGTTGTACTCTCAGACAAAATAAAAAAAAATACTAGCATAACTATTCTAAGTGGGAGAGAGTAAACTTTTGTTGTTGAATGTACATTTTTCTATAATGCTAGCAAGCCTTTATATAGAAAATAATGAGAAGCACAAAGTTCATTTTCAACAAAGAAATGAAACTTCCATGGTGCACTAATGGAGAGTTTAATTTTTGTCAATTATTATGTGAATTTATTCCACATTTTGACCAAGAAATTAAAGAGTAAAATTATTATTATTTGACCAATTCAAACAAATAATATATTTTAAAATGGATTTCTTTTTTATATTTTATCAATATAAAAGATCAACATATATTTGGTTTTATAAGATTAAACCCCAAATCCAATCAAATATCCAATGTATGTATTTGCTAATTTGTACAAATTTCTCAAATCACACACATTGGACCTCCATTTCTCATTCAAATAAAACTCATTTTTGACATATGAATATATTATTCATCATGTTCAAATAATAGTTCCAACAATCCCCCACATGAATAGAAATGATTCTAAACACTAGACGACTCAATAGACTTGACCTCCTAGACAAGACTCGACAAAGACTCAACTAAGGACTTTTGAGAGTACAAGCGAGAAATTCACTGCATGATGAGTTGGTAGCATTTTTCAGCCTTGAACCAGTCATTGTTAATAGCTATCGGATTTACTCGGCCAGGTAGTGAACATGATGTCTTGAACCACCCGGACTTTGATGTAAACCTAGACAATAACTATAACACAGTTTCATTCTCTCACAGAAATAGATTCTCTGTTGTGTTCATTTTGGCCGTGAACAGTCCTGGTTAATCATGAGTGAACTTGGAGAATATAGCCTTTCTTTTATTCTCCTAGAAACGGCCCCCATTTCACACTCACAAGGTGATTTGCCATTAACTTTGTTTAGAGGAGTATCATGTACTACTCCATTCATATCTCAAAATAATGGACACAAATCATTAAAAGCAAATGCTTATCCTCTATTCCTTACATGTAGCACTGTTTAATCATCCTAGGAACTGAGTATAGACCGAAGTCTTACAGTGCTTTGGGCAGATTTAGTTTGACTTAGTTGGCTCATTGAACCTATTTCTTGGGATCTCCAGTCATTTAGGTAGAGTTACCGCCAAACATCATCTTAATTCACAGGCTTTAACCCATTCCTCTTGATGATATAACAATATGATCTCATGACACACCTTTAATATAAGGATCCTAGGTTGTCATCATGATGAACATAATCTCTTAAGATTAGTCGAGATCAATTGTCAAATGATTTTTGTCATCTTCTTTCCAGATACAATTAACCATTATATACAAAACTCAATGCATGGCATTAGTTTTTTTTTTAAAAATTATATTGTGATAATTATCTCTAAGTTCATGTGGCATTTTGCCAATGACTTTATATGGTAAGCAAAGCTTCCCCCACATTTCTCGAGATAACTAAAAAAACATGCATATTTGCATTTAACATCTCTTGAGAGTTTAGAAAAATTGATCTACAACTCTTTTGTATTTAAATGAATAAAAAGCAATTTCAAAAGTATTACAACTTTTTTTTAAGTATTTCAGTCTTAGAAATTCACATTTTGTATACAACTATTATCATAGTTCTCTCAAGTTAATTTATAAATCCAACTTGTATATTTTGAATTTCTTTCAAAACATTATTTTGCTTTTTAGCAAATATACATATCATGACAAGATATTATTTGGGCATCAAAACCACTACTCTCTTTGGTTATTTTCAATCATATTGACTTTTGAAACTACAATATACATGTCAGTTTCAGTCATATTAATATGAGATTTCTTATTTTTTCGCATAGTCAATCTTTATACGACTCGCGTTAAAGCATTGACGAAATATGAATGTTTTGATCGTTATCAACAACATTATATTTTCTATGGCAAATGATTTATATGTGGCAGACCTCTCCCAAACTTAATTTGGGGCGTCGACTCACGAAATTCATTTCCATCTATACCATTTGATCTCTTAAGATCAAAATGTTTATAATGTTTTTTTTTACATAAAACATGATCCCTTAAAAACCAAAATGTTGTATAACATTGATATATTTCACTATACTTTGAACTTGAATCATTTTTTTTCTGTCATGGTCAAACATGAATTTAATAATTAAATTAAGTTACACCTATCAAGAGAAAATCTGTAACAATAAAACAAAAAACGTTACACACATTATTGATAATTAAACCAAATAATTATATTTAGCGAAGCAAACGCATTATTAATACATTTGATAGTCACGGTTTTACCTTTGACAAGTATGCAAAATATTTACATATGACTTTCAGTTTTTAAACAAATTCTGAAACTAATTATTTAAATCAAATTAAATATGCTACATGAAACGCTTGACTCTTGCTATTATATGCAATATAAAACGCTTGACTTTTGATAAAACCAGCCATATAAACATGGTTAAACCACAAGTGAACCGAAACTAGATCATATAACTCACACTTGCAATTCCAAATAATTTAAAAAATCAAGGCAAAGTGCAACGCGACGGTTTCAACACGTCAATACTTAAATCAAATTAAATAGTTTTTCCTTTCAGAAACCTTAGATTATTGATCTGAGAACTCTTAAAAAGGATCAGAGAAAATAAACATGAAGTCATGTTAAATGATCAATTTAAAAGAAATTAAGAAGCAAATTAAAAAAAAACCTGTGCGTGATCGATCGATCTGAAAATATCATAGCAATTTTAGTTTTCATCACCATGAATTCTCGAGTTCTTGTTTTCAAGACAAACACACTAAACAAATTATCAGTTTTCGTTAGTATAATAACAAAAATTTAAAAATTAAGATTGTAGGACCATGATTTCTACGATATGGCAAACTGAATAATTTGTTTATATAATGATAAAAAATAAATAAAATACACAATACTTGATACCAAAATATGATGAACAAAGAACGATTTCGTGTGGAGGCGAGACACTCTTTCCTTGATTCTTAAATTGCCCGCAGTGTGACGGTGTTTGCGCAATCAAATCCCAGGATACAACCACACTTCGACTATTCCTGCATCACTCAGAATAGAAGCTAACGAACCTATTTTTGTGTTGTACTCTCAGACAAAATAAAAAAAATACTAGCATAAATATTCTAAGTGGGAGAGAGTAAACTTTTGTTGTTGAATGTACATTTTTCTATAATGCTAGCAAGCCTTTATATAGAAAATAATGAGAAGCACAAAGTTCATTTTCAACAAAGAAATGAAACTTCCATGGTGCACTAATGGAGAGTTTAATTTTTGTCAATTATTATGTGAATTTATTCCACATTTTGACCAAGAAATTAAAGAGTAAAATTATTATTATTTGACCAATTCAAACAAATAATATATTTTAAAATGGATTTCTTTTTTATATTTTATCAATATAAAAGATCAACATATATTTGGTTTATAAGATTAAACCCCAAATCCAATCAAATATCCAATGTATGTATTTGCTAATTTGTACAAATTTCTCAAATCACACACATTGGACCTCCATTTCTCATTCAAATAAAACTCATTTTTGACATATGAATATATTATTCATCATGTTCAAATAATAGTTCCAACAGTCCTAAGGTAAGGTTATCATATCCACTAGGTAAGTACATTTATTTTATGAGCAGAGAGGGAGAGAGAAGAAACAAATTATGTT
>CAJHQP010012435.1:0-12078 GCA_905132765.1 Moricandia arvensis
AGAGAGAGTAAACGAGAGAGTATAGAGTTTAGGGAGACTAGAGAGAGATTAAAGAGAGACTAAGAGATTTGTGAAGAGAAAGGGGAGAACCCCTTATTCAGCTTATCATTTACACTCGACAATGCTCTCTTTAAATAGAGAAGAGAGGATACATAGGGTTTACAAGAGAAATCAACAAGCATGTGGAGTCAACAAAAGGTAGGCGCCTAATTTGAATTCCTTGGACAAGAATGCTCAAACGCTTAGACCAGGCTGTCACTTGCTGGCTAAAGGAAGGAGAGTATGGCTGAGAATGCACCAACACGCCTCATGTATCTGTCCAGAGACCAGTCCAAATTCAGCTCTTCCTTTCCAAACGGTAAGTAGCAAGGGTATCTCGCCTGATCCCCTAAAGATGCCATCCAGATACCTTCTTCTTCCTTTCTTCTTTCTTTCTTCTTTCTAGGGTTCATCTTGCCTTGTGAACCAAGCTTCACCATGGGAGTGCACGGATTAGGGTTTGGTCCGTACACTTTTCGCCCTATTTTTGCACAAACCCAAAACTTCCCCATTTGGTCGAATATAAAGTTTTCGGGTCGCCCTGGTCCGTACAGGCCGTACAGTCCGTACGGCCGTACAGTACGGACCGCCCTAACTTTGCACATCAACCAAATGACTCCAAACTTCACCCAAGCCTTCTTCCTTCATTGTAAACCCTTTCTGGACCTCTTTCTAGCTCAGCATTGCCTTCTGAACCCTCCTTAGTTCTTGACAGAACTTCCACAAAGGTTTGGTCCTTCTTTGTTCAGTAACCCTTAGTGATTGATTATCACTTCAGGTTTAACACTCCCCCTCAAGCTTGACTCTATAGATCCTGAGTCAAGCTTGGAACCCTGAAGTCACTCCTCATTAAAAACCTTATGAGTGAAAACCCTCCTTAGGGATAAAACCCTCATAAGGAAAAGAGTAAGCTCCTTCAAGGCCTAGGGATTGGCCATTGAGTTCTTTGTGTCTAAACCAGTGTGGTGAACACAAAGAACTCTGGATCATGGCCTAACTGGTGCAGCAATGATCTATACATCTTGCGCACTCATGAACCTTCTCTTGACCTCTACATAGACCCGGTTTGGGTCTCCCCCTCTCAACTGACTTCACAGCCATCTTAGAGAAGCTAGGAAACGACCTTGATCATCTTCAGTGAGGCTCAAGCCTTGGTACTCTTTAACTCGGCCTGATCTTGGTCTCTCCCCCTTTCACCTATCCTCCTGATAGGTTCAAGTGCTCAGACACACCAGATCATCCTTGATAGAGTAACCAGTACCTGATACATCATTCCACAAGTGTATCAGTCCTCAAGAGATAAACCTAACATGAATGTATATAAAGATAAGTTCAGGTTTACTCCCTTTTCTAAATGGTGAGGAGTGGCTGCTCTTCACACGCCACTCGAATCCCTCACTTGCTGAACTCCTCTCGGATCACTGAAGCTCTTCAACAGACGGCTCTCTCTCTAAGACAAGTTGTCGAGTTTCTTCTAGTGTGTAGTATCCAGGAACCTAAGGGTGTTTGCTTGGTGTGTTATATCCGAGTTATTCATCTAGGAGTATCAAGAGATCTTACCATCCCTCTTGTGTCACCAATCGATCCATAACCTTAAAGAACTTGAGTCTCTGATTCGTTCTTGCAAGGATCTATCCATTCCCATCAAGTGGTATCAGAGCAACTTTGGTTGGGAAGTACTCGTTTTTCTCTCTTGTTATTTTTGTGTCATCCGTGTTTCATCTCTATCATCTTGTGTAAGCAGTAGTTCTAATTTGTTTAGGGCTGCTCGAGTTTTCATAAGAGTTTAGACAAGGATTTAAACTTTTCCTTTTTGCTTGCGAGAAAACCCTAGAGAGAGAAACCCTAGCCGCCTAAGTTCTTTGCTTCTTAGTTCACTTTGTTTCTCATCTGTTAATCTTGTTAATCACCTTGAACACGAGTAGACTAAGGTTGTTTAGGGTGCTAGAAAAGCTTAGAAAAGTTTAGACAAGCTTTGAATAATTTCCTTTTTGCTAGAAATCGGCAACCCTAATCTCCTTTTTGCTTGTAGCCGATTATCCTTTTTACTTTTGTCTTGCAGAAGAAGCTTTAGTTTGTTTTATCCTTTTTCCTTTTTGCTTGTTTTGTTACCTAGAAACCTTTTACTGGTTATTTTGTTTACCCTTGTGCAGGAAGCATGGGATCCGAGTCTGAAGAAGAAGCTGCACTCGTCAAGAAGAACAAGTTTCTCATGGAGGCTATGTCGGCTCAACTCAATCAGAACATGGTAGCAACCATGACCGAGATGATGAGGACCAACCTCAATGACATCCGGAGAGAGCTCAGAGAAGACATCAGGAGAGCTACTAGTCAAGTTCCAAACCGAGAGACTAGGAGAGAAGATAGACCTCATGCAACTCGCCAAGAGCATGCCGGTTATGAGGAGACTGACAATGAGTATGAACACCTCAGTTCATCCTCAAGACAAAGCCAAAGAAGACATAGGCGTGTCCAAGAAAGAAGGATGAACCAGGGAGATGAGCTTGCTGGTTTGAAGATAAAGATACCCCCATTCCATGGCAAAGCTGATTCGGATGCCTACCTTGAGTGGGAGAAGAAGATTGAGCTAGTCTTTCAGTGTAAGCAGTACACAAACCACAAGAAGATTCAGATTGCTGCTACTGAATTCTATGACTATGCTCTAAGCTGGTGGGATCAGTACATCACAACTCGTCAGAAGGAATGGAGAGGAACCAGTTGAGACTTGGACAGAGATGAAGTCTATCATGCGCAAGAGGTTTGTTCCAAGTCAGTACCACAGAGACTTGCATCACCGGCTTAGGAAGCTTACGCAAGGTTCAAGATCAGTGGAGGAGTATTACCAGGAGATGGAGTTGCTCATGCTAAGAACTAGCATATCAGAAGATAGAGAAGCAACCATATCAAGGTTCCTGTGTGGTTTGAACCGAGAGATACAAGACAATGTTGAGATGCAACATTATGTGGAGCTTGAAGAGATGCTACACAAAGCTATTCTTGTGGAGCAACAGCTCAAGAGGAAGGGACATTCACGCAACCACTATGGCTCTAACCGGTTACACAACACCAAGGAAGAGAAGTCACCTTACCCTAAGAAGTCTAAACCGTTCCAGAAGGATCACAAGTCCTATCCAAGAGAAGAGACCAAACCAAGCAGTGCTCTTGACAAGGGCAAAGGCAAGGTTGAAGCTTCTAGTTCCAGAGCTCGTGATGTCAAGTGTTTCAAGTGCCAAGGAAGAGGTCATTATGCCAATGAATGTACCAACAAGAGAGTCATGATCTTCCTGGAAGATGGCGAGTATGCCTCAGAAGATGACAACACCGAGTCTGACCAAGAAGACACTGAAAAATAACATGAAGAAGGACCAGTCCAGGGGAAACTTTTAGTAGCAAGAAGGCTTCTAAGCTTGCAAAACAAGGCTGAGGAGCTAGAGCATCGTGAGAACCTCTTCTACACCCGGTGTTTGGTCCAAAGAAAGGTGTGCAGCCTCGTTATTGATGGAGGTAGTTGTGTGAATGCTGCGAGTGAAACCATGGTCAAGAAGTTGGGAGTGAAGGTTCAGAAGCATCCCAAACCTTACCGGCTACAATGGCTGAATGAAGAAGGCACCATGAAGGTTTCAAGTCAAGTCCTTATTCCCTTAGCCATTGGGAGATATGAAGATGAAGTCTTGTGTGATGTGTTGCCTATGGAAGCTGGTCACATACTTCTTGGAAGACCTTGGCAATCTGATCGCCGAGTTATCCATGATGGCTTCACTATTGAAATAAATAAAGGGATGACCAGAAGAAGAAGATGGTTGATGATCCAAGGATAAGTTCATCAAGAGAAGCCAATCTGGTTCTGTTTGTACAAACTTGGATGACAAGCAATCTACTATGACCTAACTTGCCTTGGGAGGCAAGGTACTGATGGGAACACGAGCTGAGGGTCTCCAGAAGCTAAGGAAACCGTTGGTAGAGGGTTTGACCAGATTCAAATTCAAATATGGAAGAAAGTCACATGTTAAGCTTAAGGGGAGAGCTGTTGCTGGCCTGTCACTTTCACTCATCAGACCTGGTCACTATCTCTCTCCTGTCCCTTTCTCCTCCTCTGGACGTGCCTCCCCTTGGCTGTATCCCCTTTGGCCTCTTCTCATCCCTACAGAATTATTTGTTTATATTTCCTTGTTTTAGTAATTGTTTATTGTAAGTGATTGTCTATTTAAAGACCTTCACCCTCTCTTGTAACACTTACCAGAATCAATAGACAAGTTTCTCTCTCTCTAAGCTCGTGTCTCTCTCTCTCTTGCTTGTGTCTAAACAATATTCACAATGTAAGGAGTTAAGCATTAGGGTTTAGAGGCTGCCTTAACTCTATCTCTCTTAAGGCAGCCTAATACTTGTCAAACTCACTCTAAACTCTTCTTTATATTCTCTTAATCTCTAGATTACTGATTCTAAAATCCTCTTCATCTTAAGTACACAAACTCTAAGTGTTGTGTTACTTCTCAAGGATTAGATTCATACTAGAGAGTTTCTGCTTCACAAAACCAGTTTACTGTCTAGGATTCTTGGTTATATAGTAAGCTGTGTAAGAGGATTCAATCACAAGTTGGTTGTCTCTTCCCTTAAATGGTGAGTTCCTGTTGTATGGTTTTGAAGAGGATTCAGTTACAAGTTAACTGAATACTCTCTTGACATGAGACAAACACTCATGAATTCCAACATGGTATCAGAGCTTTGTTGCTCTTCTTTGGGAATAAACTCACCTCTTTTATCTCTGTTTTGTTTAAATAAATCCTTTCTCTCCCACTCTGATATTGTGTTAGCTTGGTCAGTACTTGTTAGTATCTTGAATCAAGCTTGAGGAAGAGAAATATTTCAAAAATGCTTCACCATTATGCTTTATCCATTGGATAATAGCTTTCTCTTAATGGAGTATCTCTTTACCAGTGGACAAACTGTTTTGATCCATTGGATTCATTGTTGTCTAAGCCACAGAAAACACTTGTTCATGTGTTATTCTGTTGGTTCTTTTGTTGCAAGCCCTGGAAAACATCTTTTCATGAGTTATTCCAGTGGCACATGTCTAAGATCAGTGAGCAAATTAATTGTTCAATGGTCCATTGTGTTTCAGCTAATAAAGCACCAAACTCTTGATGAGTATTGGATGCTCCTGGCTGTTTATGCTTCCGCAAAACTCAAGAAAACAGAGCAAAACTCTGTCCATTAGAACTCTTGAGCAATTCTCTATTCTATATTCTCTATTCTCTCATTCTCTAATGCTCCAGGTTACTTATTCTCCATCATTCTTCCATTCTCTGGCTACTAATACTCTGGTTACATCATTCTCTACTCTCTACTTATACTCTGGTTACTTAAATCTCTATTCTCACAATCTTGTTTAGAATCTTCCTAAGGGTGTTAAACTGTATTGAACAAATTGTCTTACTTCTGCCCCTAGAAAAATTATTGTCTTGTTGCCTGAATGCTTAGTCTTGATGATTAGGATTCAGAGAGTGTTTCTGGGATAGAATCATGAAGATATTTGTCCATTGCTTACTGTACTTGTTCTAAATGTGTTTTAAAGATCAGACTTGGTGAAAACCCATGTTCTGGTCTCTTGTTTGTATACTGATGCCTGTGTCTAGTTATCTGTTTCACAGGTTGCCCATGTTGTTCAGAGCCTACACATGATGTATATTCCTGACCATGGAGATTGCCCACTGTCCATCAACACTTTGGACACTGATTGTGTCCATTAACTTCCAATATGGTTGAGAGGACGAATGGAGCAGTGGAGAGATTTCCTAGAAGTGACTTACCTGGTGCCAAGAGGGTGACAGGATGTACACTCAAGAGGAAAGGCCACAATTCAAGCCAAGAGGGCTGTGGCAATTCAAGCCAAGAGGGCTGTGGTCTCAAGGCATTGGTGATCATCACTGGCTCTCATCTTCCAAGCTTGACCACATACTCTAATTCTCAGGTCAAGCTTGAGGAGGGGTCTTAAAATGAGAAGCCAATGTCCATTCTTCAGAAACTTATGCAAGGGAAGTACCTAAATCTATATTCATTCTTATGATTGATAGGTTTCTCCCTTGAGAATTGATGCATGTGTTTGTGCATTGTTTGAATCAGGTACCTATTGAGCTCATGAACAAGGTAGACTTGGACTCAACCCATGATGAAGGCAAGAAGCCAAAAGAAAGGGGGAGACAAACTCTGACCACAAGAAGAAGCTCAAAGGTGTGATGAGTGTGAAGCAAGGAAGGCATTGGTGCCTACTTGCCATTGAAGAAAGGCCATGATCCAGAGTCTAAGGAGTCCATGAAAATAATCTTAAGCTCCTTAGGCTCACTGGCCAATCCCTAGGCTGAGGGTAGTTGCACTCTTTTTCCCTAAGTGATGGTTTTATCCCCAAAGGTTTTCCACACTTAGGTTTTTAATGAGGCAAGTGCTCTCAGTTCCAAGCTTGTCCAAGGATCTCCTATGGTCAAGCTTGAGGGGGAGTATTGAAATAAATAAAGGGATGACCAGAAGAAGAAGATGGTTGATGATCCAAGGATAAGTTCATCAAGAGAAGCCAATCTGGTTCTGTTTGTACAGACTTGGATGACAAGCAATCTACTATGACCTAACTTGCCTTGGGAGGCAAGGTACTGATGGGAACGCGAGCTGAGGGTCTCCAGAAGCTAAGGAAACCGTTGGTAGAGGGTTTGACCAGATTCAAATTCAAATATGGAAGAAAGTCACATGTTAAGCTTAAGGGGAGAGCTGTTGCTGGCCTGTCACTTTCACTCATCAGACCTGGTCACTATCTCTCTCCTGTCCCTTTCTCCTCCTCTGGACGTGCCTCCCCTTGGCTGTATCCCCTTTGGCCTCTTCTCATCCCTACAGAATTATTTGTTTATATTTCCTTGTTTTAGTAATTGTTTATTGTAAGTGATTGTCTATTTAAAGACCTTCACCCTCTCTTGTAACACTTACCAGAATCAATAGACAAGTTTCTCTCTCTCTAAGCTCGTGTCTCTCTCTCTCTTGCTTGTGTCTAAACAATATTCACAATGTAAGGAGTTAAGCATTAGGGTTTAGAGGCTGCCTTAACTCTATCTCTCTTAAGGCAGCCTAATACTTGTCAAACTCACTCTAAACTCTTCTTTATATTCTCTTAATCTCTAGATTACTGATTCTGAAATCCTCTTCATCTTAAGTACACAAACTCTAAGTGTTGTGAGAACAAGTGCTTGAGTGATGAAGAACGAGTGTGGAGATGTTGAGGATGAGACTTGATGAGGATGAACGAGAGACTGATGGAAGAGAGAGTGATTCGTGAGAGAGTATGAGAGATTGAGAGACTAATGAGAGAAAGAGATTGAGAGACTAAGTAACCAGAGACTTGAGAGAATAGAGAGAGTAAAGAGACTAAGAGATTATGAAGGAGAGAACTTCTCTGCTTCTTTATTAACCATCGACATACAAAGGGTATAAATAGATAAAGAGAGCAACAATAGGGTTTACAAGGTTTGAAATGAGTGAACCAGAGGCTATACACGTTCTGGAGACAGCCTGGCTGGTCAAGGGTGAACTTGGCTGAGAATTGGCCACCAAGGTGCATGTATCTGTCCAGTCAACCGTCCAGGTTCATAGTCCAAGCTTCCCTTCCTTTCCAGCCTGTAAAGGCATAAACCTTATCCACAAACGGTCACAGCAAGCAGCATCTCGCAGATGCTTTCCTAGATGCCATTCTGATCCCATCTTCTTCTCCAAACCATCCGAGACCCTTTCTTCACCATTGGAGCTTCTCTGTGACTTGGGATGCAAGGTAAGACCTAGGGTTGTACGGATTTAGGGTTTGGTCCGTACAACTTGACCCGGTTTTTGCACAAACCTAAAATGTCTTCAAATGGTCGAGAAATAAGTTTCCCGGGTTGGCCCGTCCGTACAGGCCGTACAGTCCGTACGGCCGTACAGTACGGACGACCCGAACTTTGCACATCGACCCATTTGATCTCAAACTTCTCCCAAGCCTTCTTCCTTCATAGTAAACCCCTCCTGAACCTTGTTCTAGCTCTGCATAAGCTTCTGGACCCTCCTTAGACCTTGATCAGTCTCTAAGTGGGTTTTGCCCAAGCTTTGCACATTAACCTTTAGTGAGATGGTTTATCACTTCAGGTTAACACTCCCCCTCAAGCTTGACTCTATAGATCCTGAGTCAAGCTTGGAACCCTGAAGTCCCTCCTCGTTAAAACCTTACCAAAGAAAACCCTCCTTAGGGATAAAACCTTAGCAAGGAAAGAGTAAGTTCTTTCAAGGCCTAGGGATTGGCCATTGAGTCTTTGTGCCTTAGAACCAGTGTGGTTGGACACAAAGGACTCTGGATCGTGGCCTAAACTCGTGCAGCCAACAACACAAGGCTTGCACACTCATAGAACTCGGCTTGACCTCTTCATAGACCCGGTTTGGGTCTCCCCCTCTCAACTGACTTCAAGGCCACCTTAGAGAAGCTAGGAAACGACCATGATCATCTTCTGTGAGGCTCAAGCACTGGTAATGGTACCTGATACATTATCCCAAAGGTGCATCAGTACTTATCAAGGTTAGACAAGGCTCAAAGTCTAAACAAAACCAGAGATTCTAGCAACTTAGACAATCTACTAAATGAAGCAAGATATCAATGATGGTTTCAACTAAGGCTCAAGTTCTAGAACTTATTCCATTTTAACAATCAGAACCAATCTATTCAAGCATTTTAAGAAACATAGAGATGATGACATGTTACTCACCAGCAAGTCTCAACTCGCCAAAGCAAGAGAAGAGATGAAAGAAAACGTTTGTTTCTGCTAAAACTTGATTGATTCCTTATTCAGCTGACTGCATACAATTATATAAAGAAACACGAAATCCCTAACCTAAACCGAATGGGTTTTGGTTTTGTCTAACCCTAACCCTAAACCAATTGAAATTGGTTTACAAAACCTAATCCTAATTGGTTTTGGTTTACCCTGGTTAATCCCAAAACGAATTTGCCTTTGGTTCAAATTAAAAACATTACAATCCCTTAAACAATCAGAGATTAAACCAATGGTTTAATTCCCTTTCCTTCTTGGTTAACTCCTCTTCTCTTTCCACGCCAAAAGTAAGTGTAGAAGGTGTTGGTTCTGAGCTTTGGCCATTGATCTTGTGACTGGTCCAGCTGAGAAGCTAATGTGTTCTCCATCAAGCTAGCACGTCCATCTGATTGTTGAAGGTGATCCACCTTGCTATCTCCTTGTAATAGATTGAGTTCAAGTTACTTCCCTTTTTGTTTGGATGAGGAGTGACTGCTTTGTCACTTGAATCCCTCACACTTGGCCGGTTGCAACCTCTTCATGGCAACACCAACTTGATGGGTGGTGTGTGGAGCTTTCAGTTTCAGTTTTCAATCACCTCACCACAGAGGCCGCATTGAACTGAGCTTTCATAGGCACACAACCAAGGCTGCTCTGAACAGCCTCTTTGCATAGACACGCCACTGCCTAGACCCGGTTTGGTGATCCTTTGTTGAAGTCCTTGCACGGCTTGATACTGGACCATGGATCATGTACATTTAGACTCCCCCTCAAGCTTAACTCCGAGACTATGGGAGGAGCTAAGCTTGTGAGATTAGTGTATACAGTTCCATGGTCTTAAGGAACCATCTGTCTTTACAAGACCTGATGTCCTAACCCTTGTGAGTTTTGGCTCTCTTCCTTATACCAGGAATAGATGGTGTTTGAATCACCTTAAGAGCCCTCACAAGGTAGTCTCTCATTGTATGATCACCCACTCTACACTTCTTGTAGACTTTGGGACTGACACGTCCATGTGGTATCATACAATGGCATCATCCTCTCATTGCATATTCAATCACACTACACTTCCTGTAGTTTGTGGACTGACTCGTCCAGTGATGATATGCAATGGCATAAGATCAGTATCTTGTCACCTTGGTTTGTTTTGTCACTGTATCTTGTGTCCCTAACATCACCACAACTCAATGCAAGATTAGATCATCCCATTGGGACCAAACCAAGATCACACATCCGGTTTGATCACCAATGCCTCAACAAGCTATGATCTTGAAACAAGCTAATCACAAGAACAGGATCAAGCATTTTCCAATCACTAAAGTGCAATGTATGCTTTCAACAATACACTGACACTTTAGGCTTTTAAATTCATGCAACAATAGATGCAACAACTTAAGCAATACTATATGAATGCAATAGGTTCAATCCGAGAGCTACAAGAGACTATGCACACCAGTTCCAATCAAAACCAATGATGCAAGCAACCTAGACAGCTTCTAAATGATGCAAGCAAACACTGATGGATTAAACAAAGGCATTAGAACCAGAATGCAACCGGATTGAACTTAGACAGAATGAGATATGCTTATGCAAAACAGATTATCAAAACCATGAACCAAGAGCTTAGACAACTTCTAAATGCTTCAAGACAACCATGATGGATAAGCTATGACAAAAGCGACCAGGAACATACTACAATGCAATAAACAAGCCAGGAGATCCTGGGACACAAACACCACTCAATGCACAACTAAACAAAGACACAAGCTCTTATTAAGGGTTTAGGAGGTTTGCTTACAACCCAAGGAATCTGAGCTGATTCCTTGAACCTCCATGGACACGGCTCATCTGAACTTGGCAGGTTTGAGATGTGGGTTAAGCACCCAACACCTTTCCTTGGTGTGTCCATCCCTCTTGCAATGCTCGCACTTGAGACCCCTTCTGTCCTCCCTCTTGTAGGCCGCCTTGTGGGACTGAGGAACTGCTTCAGCTTGTGATGCAAGGAGAGGACTCTCCTTTGCTTCAAACAACCCGTGTGAACCTTCCTCCTTTTGGACTTGGGAACACACCTCTTCAAGCGTGGGAAGCTTCTCAGACCTTAGGATATGCTTGATAAGGTCATTGAAGGTAGGACTGAGGGTCAAGAGCAGACCAAACACCTTGTCTTGCTCCCTTCTTTCATTCAACACATCTGGGTCAAGAGATTGAGGTCTCAGCATCTCAAGTTCAGACCAAAGGGCTCTGAACTTTCCTAGATGAACCGTGAACTCCTCATTCTCTTGGGACAGGTTGTTGATGGCTCCCTTGATTTCAAAGACTCGGCTGAGGTTAGAGATGTTACCATAGATCTTGTTTAAGGTTTCCCAAAGATCTTTAGCACTCTCACAGTATGAGTAGGCTTCAAGGATAGATCTCTCTAAGGAGCTTTGGAGAAAGGTCAAGACTGTGTAGTCAACTTGTTGCCACTTCTCTTCCGAGACAATAGGAGAACCAGTATCACCACTGGATGAACTCTCTTGAGAGGCGACAGCTTTGGAGGAGTTTGGAGCACCTGAGATGCAATGGCTCCATAACCCCTTTCCACCAAGGGCTGTCTTCACCAGGCGTGACCAGAGAAGGTAGTTGGGACCTTTGAGGATGACTGGAATGACAATGGCTCTGGAAGACTCCATCTTGAGGTCGGATATGAGCGAGACTATCTTCTTTGTCTTCAAAGGTGTGGGCTTTAGATCCGGATGAACTGGATCTGAAAGGAGTGATCTTTAGAGCTTGTGACTGATGCGAAAGCTTCACCAGGAGACTGAGCAACCTGGCTCTGATACCATGAAAGTTTTCAGAGAACAAGTGCTTGAGTGATGAAGAACGAGTGTGGAGATGTTGAGGATGGGACTTGATGAGGATGAACGAGAGACTGATGGAAGAGAGAGTGATTCGTGAGAGAGTATGAGAGATTGAGAGACTAATGAGAGAAAGAGATTGAGAGACTAAGTAACCAGAGACTTGAGAGAATAGAGAGAGTAAAGAGACTAAGAGATTATGAAGGAGAGAACTTCTCTGCTTCTTTATTAACCATCGACATACAAAGGGTATAAATAGATAAAGAGAGCAACAATAGGGTTTACAAGGTTTGAAATGAGTGAACCAGAGGCTATACACGTTCTGGAGACAGCCTGGCTGGTCAAGGGTGAACTTGGCTGAGAATTGGCCACCAAGGTGCATGTATCTGTCC